>WNYA01002798.1:0-34007 GCA_019512145.1 Engystomops pustulosus | reverse complement strand
CCTTCATACTGTCCTCTTGCCCAGCTCAATTTGACTTTATCCATCCAGCAGAATTTCTGCTGATATATACTGGTGGATCTGGCTATTGGATACCGTTTAGTAGGAGTATTTTTTGCTATCTACACTTCTAGAATAAAGTTGTTCCTGTTTGGTTATCCTGATACATATCACTATTTTCTCTGGGTAAGCTGAATATTTCTATACAATTTATAGAAACTCAACAGTGACTAGGAACTACCAAGGATATCTAATATACTGAATGTTAACTTATATAAAATATAAAAATATATTTATAAAATATAAGATTACAGTCAAATTATTTTTGTTGTCTGGTAATGGAGTTGTCTGGTCATGTAAAGTCTCAACTGAAGCAATAACTGCCTGTAAATAGGAACTTTAAAATGTAAATTTTATTTCTTATAATATTAAAAACTAGGCTCATAACCAACAAGAACCTTGCACTTCAGCATATCAGAAGGATAAATAGCCCAGACCTTTTGTCAGCATTACGCAACGATGCAGCATACAGTATTACTAGGGGCCACCATTACGCCGATATATAGTTGCTGTTGCCCCTGTGATGATTGGGTTCCTGGTTTTAATCCACCATCCCATACTAATAACAAGCCCAAATCGGTGTGTTCACTAATCTATGATAGACATTTACCACACAGATCCACAATGTAAACATCCCGAGTTACATATCCGCGTTACTACACTACTGAAATGGGATTGGCCTAGATTGTGGTGGGTGGATACTTTACCATGACTCTGGTGATTGGTAGATCGGGGCATACCTCTTTTGGTGACGTCCTCGGTCTGTCATTAATACGCAGAGTACTGACGGTGGACAAGTTAAGCCCCACTGGTCAAAATCCTCCTACGGTGGGCAGAGATTAGGCTATATATAGCTGCGCGTGCACGTGGGACGCGTGGACAAACTAGTGCCGTTGTCTTGTCTAGTTAGTCAGCAAGTATATCAATATACATGAGCCAGATAGAGAGGATGCAGCAAGATATAGAGCATCCTGGCTCAAAAATGATGCACAGAATAGATAACACTGCTGACCTAGACAGTATAGCACATTGATAAGAATAAGATGAGCCAGAACATTAGCGGTGCAATATGGAATGATGTGGCTCGATCTTGATGTGCTTTACTTTTGTATAATCCACTACACAGCTCTGATGAACTGCTACGCCGACCATTGGCAGGGAAACGCGTTAGGTGTACTTCTGTGCCGTGCACATTTATGCTACTGTAGCACGGCACTTTATAAGAGATTTACATGTGAATGGAAGCCATAAGATAAAATAGGGGGAAAACTCTTTCGGCTCTATTCTAGCACTTTAATAGATCCTCTAATTTGTTGATATCCCTGGAAGTTTGCGAACAATTGTCATTTCAGCTACCATTGTAACATAACAAGGGTGACTAATGAGGTGACAGACTATAATCATCTGAATGTCCTCCAGCCCGAGTACATATGGAGAGGGTTGGCTGATGTATAGTTGGTCCTAAAGGAGGTACCTAAGCCTGTATTTGCACAGAACAAGTGCAAGGTTCTTGTTGGTTATGAGCCTAGTTTTTAATATTATAAGAAATAAAGATTGACATTTTAATGTTCCTATTTACAGGCAGTTATTGCTTCAGTTGTCAGTTTACTTTGATGTGGTAAGCTGTGGATCTTCTGGATCAGGAAACATAAAATAGCTTTGCATATTCAGAAGTGCTATTTTTATTCTTTTTATCTCTTTATCTCTTCAGTAATTTTTAGATGTCCATCACACCACTCAAAGAGCCCCAACCCGCCTGTGTTTGGTGAGTCCCTCCATAGATTTCCTGCAGATGTACCTACTGTTGTGTAGTCACATAAGGCCAAGTTATTTAGTAGAGATGAGCGAGTATACTCGTCCGAGCTTGATGCTCATTCGAGTATTAGCGTACTTGAAATGGCTCGTTGCTCGGACGAGTATTTCTCGATAACGAGCTTTCTTTTAAGGAAACACAGTGAAGAACACAGTGAAGAACACATTGCAGATCTTTCCATACATCTGCTAACTTATCAGAAAACATTAGTGCCGAACGGTGTTCTTCAAAATAGTATGTGAAGAACAATACTCGTGTCTTCGGATAAGTTAGCAGATGTAGGGAAATATCTGTAATGTGTTCTTTAGTGAAGAATACATTGCAGATGTTTCCCTACATCTGCTAACTTATCAGAAGACATTAGTGCAGAACGCTGTTCTTCACAATAGTATGTGAAGAACAATATGTGTGAAGAACACATTGCAGATGTTTAACACGGGTCGTTCTCCTTTTTGAAGTTCCACGAATATTCCATTGAATAAAAAAACCGAAGAAACAGGACTGACTTCCTTATTTCTCAATAAAATGACACATTTTATTGCAGAGCCTTGGTCCCCTTGAAAAATGCTCGAGTCTCCCATTGACTTCAATGGGGTTCGACTCGAGTAACGAGCACTCGAGCATTTTAGTGCTTGCTCATCTCTATTATTTAGCCATTATTTAGCCATTTATCCATTTCTGTAAGATTTGGAAGTATATCAATTTTACTATCAGTGACCTTACCCTCTAAGATCTTGCTTTAGCTGGAGCAATAGGACTCATCATAAAAGACACAGAAAACTCAAACTCCCTTGGGAGCATTGCATAGTTATAGTCCTATATTAAGACAAAGCAGAAGAATACTGATTTCACATACACTACAGGATGACCTTGGGATGGTTGTAGATGCAAAAACAACAACATACATTGTTGTTATCTTTTCTTCTTTTAACACAAACCCCTTGAAAAACAGTGTAATAACTAATGTCAAAATTCCCCTGGAATATGTATTATGGAATGAGTGGCAACATCTCCATGACTGAGGAAATCAGACAAATCCAATGGTAAGGTGATCTCCTGTAATACTATAATGCGTGAGATGGATCATCAGATGTGAAACAGTAACCAACTTCTGAAGTGTGCCCAGGCTGGAGGGTTCCATGACTGACTTTACTATTTCAGATATTTAGCAATCAGGCACAGGCACAATCAGGCAACCAAAAAGTTTATATTTTGCATAACTTTGCAATCAAATGGGGCATACCTGAAAGACAAACAGTAAGGCATCCATCATAAGTGTTGGATTAAAAAGCTTAGTTTTGAAGAAAATCTACAATCAATATCAAGCATGATAAACCAGGGGCACTTACTCATAGATCCAGATACTGTGAATATAATCTTCTTATATTTATCATCCATGACCTCCTTCCTTCTAAAATAAACTTTGAAAATTATGCTTGTGAGTCTGAGGGGCTGTGGTGGGATTTTATTCAGTGTACATAACATTCACATAGGGAAGATGCAGACAGTTTTGTCGATCTGACGTGTTTCCGACCAAAAGGTCCTTATTCATAGCATGTTCTGCTCATTATAACAGACAGGATGAAGTTAACACTGAGCAGATAAACAAAGGTGGCTACTGATAGAATGTGACTTACAGGGGTCTGAGCAGAATGTGAGCATTGCGGCCGACAGCTACCAGAGAGTGGCCACTTCTAAGCTGGAGGAGCAGTAATGGGAGCAATGCTGCAGGCAGCAACAGGCTAAAGATTTAGTTAGTGCTCAACCAATGCTCACGGAGTACATGCAAGGGAAATCATTACATGTAGCAGTAAGTCATTGATGGTGGTAGAATTTAACGTGTCTGGTGCCAGGAAGCCAGTCAGAACTTCCGGCCAGGGCAGATATGTCAGGATTGCTCAGCATTAATGTTGGTTCCCTGGAGCTCCCACCTTATGGATAATGCTATGTTGACAATTATCCATGCCACCCACAAAGCTTCACAACAGTTACAAAAAGAAAGCTGATCTACACCAATAAATTGTAGGGAGAAATCAACTCCTTTTTAGCATATGTTGTTCCAAGACAACATTTGGGTATATGTGTTGGATGCATGCCTCAATGTATGCCGTAAATATAGACCCCCGAGAACCCTACTGTTTACAAGAATGCAGTTCCTTTGTCCTATATCTAAATTGAGCAATGGTAGCATAGGTGTGCTGCTGTTCCATTTATTCCCTTGCTAGAAATAGCTGCTATGTAATACAATTTAAACAATACAGATGAATGGAACAGGGAGCTGCCTGAACAACTGTCTCTCCTTTCAGATGGGGGAAAAGGATATAATCAGAAGTCAAACCACCGCCAATCCACAGTTATCCTCCATCCTGTGATTTATGTGGAACAATACTGAAGAATCAGACAACCAAGTTTGGATAAAACCCAAATCCATTGGTTCAAGTTAAAATATACATAGAGTTTTTAAAGGTTTTATGTCATTGTATGTAAGGACATACAGAAAACCTGGTTTGGTATTTTAGTTGTATCTTTGTGATCTTTGAAACTTTGTTTCGCAGGTACTGACATTAGAATTACTGAACTGGAAAAAATATATGTCAAGACCAGTACAAATAACCATTGCCATAAAGAAGATAAAGTAAATAAGGTTTTTATACTGTATGTATTGGATGCATCTATTATTAGAACAATTTAAAGGCAAGACACTGTATAATGGAACATAGCTACAAGAAGATATGATACATGAATGACACATAAATAGTCTCCTAATTAATGACAATATTACTGCTTATAAAATAAATGTAGCCCTAGGCGACAAGTAAAGTAACCCATCCACAAATAATCACATATCAACCGTATATTATTGTACCGAGAGATAAATCTAGACAACATATAAAGTGAATTTATGCATTATTTTCAAAGTGCTGAAGTGAGAAAGTGAAGGTCAAGTGACAAAAACAAAAATGTTCCAACTACATCCTATAAATAATAATAACAATAATAATAATAATAATAATTATTATTATTATTATTATTATTATTATTATTATTAATGTTATTATGATATTTGGATTAAAGAGGATTATTATTGGGGTTGACTCAGATGTGAACAATAGCTAACAGCACCTACATCTCCTTTTACTAACTCTTAGAAACTTACCAACATACATCTGTTAAATATTCTGCATCACTTTCCTGAGATGTATAGTAAACATTATGTATAGAGGACCTTCAGATTGTATTTTTAAATACTAACATAAGGTCCTGCCAGGAGGATGGACACTTAGGATCACATGACCCTCCATCTATGACCATTTTATAGGTAGGAATGGCAGCTGATGAGGTAAGACATTTCTGAACTAAGGGCATCACTTTACATTTCAGGAAAGAACGAATGCAGAACTATTAATAGATGTATTTTGATAATTTGTCTAATGTCCTATCCCTCACAATTTCACATATATTACAAAAAATGTGAAGAAAAGTGTCAAACCCCTTTAACACACCACAGTTCTACATTGATTATGCATCAACCTGCCACAACATGGCCCTATAAAGGCATTTTCAAAATATAATTTAATGTGAAATATTTAGGTTTTTATTGACTTTTTGCATGTTACTGTACGTTTATATGCATATTTGAGTTGAAAAGGTCAGTTTGTTTGTATGTGTAATTGGTAGGTTTAATTCTTTCTTTAATATGAATTAGGTTGTAAAGCAATAAGTGAGGATACTTGCTTCTTGAATACATTTTACAGAACATGAAAAGGCTAAAATTATTTAGTTATTGAATTTAAAACATATCCTCACCAGCCATATGAGGCTATTATAGGTAAATAGAGGGTTAATGGATGCCTTCAGCTAGTGACAGCTATAAACAAACATCAATTAGTTGACATATTAATCACTCTGCAAACAAAAGGCAGTGCATTCTGGGAATAATGCTAATGAAGACATTTCAGGGAAAGAATGATTGCTTCTCATGAAAGATGAGCAATGGTATGGTTCTGTTCAACTTCATTACATTAATCTCACTGTGTAATTTGTGGAGAAAGCTTTGGTGTGGGAAAAAGTTGAAATTTGAGTCTTAAACACCTGGTGAAGAACAGCTTGCACACTTTCTCTCCTCAAGGAGTTGGTTAGCTTTAGGTTTTAATCAGAATGCAGCATGTGCTCTCCGAGGTGCTGAAACGATGTATTACAGTCATGATTATGACTGGCAAGCAACAGGTAGTAATCAGAGGTTTCCTTAATAGCAATCATATAGCGTTTTCTTCTGTAGTGGGAAGTCATTTTTAAGACAAACGTATTTCTCCAATCTTATTACCCCATAGCGCATGATACTTGCCAATCTCTATACAAAAATAATGTCATTTTTCAGTATCATTTTTAAAATATACATGAAGAGGTTTCAGCAAAATAGATTACATAAAAGTTTAAAAATATTGCAATATAATTTCTGTAACAGGATTTTACCTTATGGTTCTTAAAATCTTTGCTTAGAGGTTATCACTAGAAACCTTCATAAATATTAGCCTAAAAGCTCTTGCATGCAGAAGCTTCTCTCAAAGTGTTTGAAAGATTCAAACTCTAAAATCAAATTTTATTTTCACATGTTAGCTGAAAATTGTATAGTGCTGTGGAATATGTTATCACTATATAAATCAAGATGATAATTTTACTACGCATACAAATTATTCCATTGGAAAAACAAAATATCCTGGATATATGATGATCACATGGTTTCTTAACCCCTTCCCGACATTTGACGTAATAGTACTGCATCACGGGAGGTGTGTTCCTGCAAAATGCAGTACTACTACGTCAAACTTCCGGAAAGGAGCCGGGGCCAGAAGCGTCCGGTGTCGGCTATATATTATAGCCTACACCCGGCTCTAACACCCACGATTGGAGATTTCTCTGATTGCGGCTGTTAATCCCTAATACAACGCGCCATGTTAGGGGCATTTCACAAGACTCGGACCCCCTGCGGCGCTTCCCAGGGGGGGAGTCCGTGGTTCCGATTGCAGCCAGGGACTGCCAGTGCCCGGGGCTGCGCGATCCTCTTCCTGCGCCAAAATGGTACCAATTGAAAGGACAACTCAACACGTAAAAAATAAGCCCTAAACTAGCTCTGTCAACCAAAAACTATTAAAGTAACGTCTCCGAAAAGATGGCGATGCAAAAACAAATTAGATTTCCTCTATATTAGTTTTTTCCAGTAAAATTGTAAAAATAAATGAAAAAAAATATAAATGAGGTATCACCGTAATCATAGTGATCTGTAGAATAAAGAAAATATAGTAATTTTAGTGTACGTTGTACGACCCCCAAAAAGTACAAAAAGAAAGGAAACCAAAACTGATGATAATGACCCACTAAAATGAAATATTTGTAAAGTGCATCTCATGTCACAAAAAACAAGCCCTTATATGTCCAAATTGCCAAAAACTAAAGATTGTATAGCCAATAAAAAGTGACAATGCATAATCTGCTCTGAATGGCGCAGCTTCCCTTCGATGCCCTGGCGTGTGCCCATACAGCAAGTCACCACCACATATGGGGCATTGTTATACACAGGAGAGATTGGGTATCAAATTTTGTGGAGTGTTTTGGTATTTTATCCACTGATAATTTGTACTTTTTGGGAAAAACACATTAACTTAGCCAAAAAAAATGTACTTTCAAAATTGTATCCGATTTTGTTTCAACCCCTTGTGAAAAGGGGAGAGGTGTCATTTGGGAAAACCGCTATGTGTCATACAGGCAGATGAAGGGTGTGTGGTAAAAGCCCTGGATTTGTCTGCAGTAACCCAAGGGTTAATGCAGACATGTTGTAAGCAGGAGTAGTCTGTTTGGTCTATGTTGGCCTAGCTAGCATAGACACCTTTGTAATGTCCGTAATGGGCCTGCTTATTATGGAGTAGGGGAAGACTGGTAGTGGGACTCCTACTCCATCCGGGCTTCTGTCCTGGGTTTCTGTGTAGCCCACAGGTGCGGGTCACAGACCTCGTTAGAGCCTGATTTAGTCTGCAGGCCAGAAGCAGTAAGGGAGGCACTACCTGGAGAGCTGAAGGCTGGACCGTGTTCACACAGCAAAGGTATTCTAATAAATAGGTAGAAGGAGCAGCACTGTGGATAACTGGATTAAATCCAATGTGGGTGCAGGCTTCAAGGAACTGACTCAGGATCCCATATGCATACAAACTCCAAGGAAGGAAGCAGCACTCCAAGATAAATAGTGAATATTTATTCCACCAGTGGTAAGTGCTATGTTTCGGCTGACTCTATGCAGCCATTCTCAAGCTGCTTGAGAGAGGCTGCGTAGAGTCAGCCGAAACGTAGTAGCAAAGGTATTCTGATATTCTGATTGCCAAGAGAGTGTGCCAGGCAGCCTGGTACATGTATAGTTAGGGGCTGTTATTATATTAGGCAGTGCCCAGCCGGGCAGGGTTTATTTTGTACTTTATGTGCCTAAGCTAAGGCTGAATTTATGTTTTGACAAGGAAGTGTGAATAAACACTTGATTTTTGGACTTTAACTCTGCGTGTGTCCCTGCTTCCTGCACTGCTACAAAGCATCTACCAGAGCAATTCCCCACACCCTGTAAAACAATTAAACTTCATAAAAGTTGTTTTACCTACATTGAGGGGTGTAGTTTCTATAATGGGGTAATTTATGGGTTTTATTTTTATTTAGGCCTCTCAAAGTGACTTGAAACCTGAGCAGGTCCCTCAATAGCAGGATTTTGCGTTTTTTATGAAAATGTGAAAAATTGCACCTAACGTTCAAAGGCCCATAACATCCTACAAAATAAGAGTATGCATAAAAAACCATGTCCACATAAAGTAGACATTCAGCGAATGTTAGTTATTAAGTTTTTTTGCTGTTATGACTATGTGTGGAAAAAGTAGAACATTTTGAAGTTCGAAAATCGAGAATTTTTGCCAAATTTTCACTACATATCTGATTTTCTCATAAATAAATGCAAAACATACCACCAAAATTTTTCAACTAACATGAAGTACAATGTGCCACAAGAAAACAATTTTAAAATCACTTGGATATGTTAAAGCGTCCTGAAGTTATAACCACTTATAGTGACAGGGAAGATTTGAAAAAATGGGCCGTGTCAGGATGGTGAAAAGTGGCTTCGGCGTTAAGGGGTTAATATCCTGTGAATGTGGGTCCATCACATAAGTAGGATATATACTTTAATTTTTAAGTAAGCAAACTTTTCAAAATTTTCATTGAATGGTAGCTAGTAGAAAATTAGAACTAATATGGTAACTGTTTCAGAAAGTAAAATGAAAGCATGTATCACTTTTATTGTTTAACACATAATCTTAACCCCTTAATGACCTGGCCCTTTTTTGTTTTTTCATTTCAATTTTTCACTCCCAACCTTCAAAAATCTCAAACTTTTTATTTTTATACGTAAAGAGCTCTGTGAGGGCTTGTCTTCTGTGTGACAAATTGCACTTCATAGTGATGGTATTTAATATTCTATGCCATGTACTGGGAAGTGGGGAAAAAAATCCAAATGCAGTGAAAATGGTGAAAAAACGCATTTGCAACGATTTCTTGTGGGCTTGGATTTTATGACATGTCTACTTTATTCTTTGGGTCGGTGCAATCACAGGGATAACACATTTATATAGGTTTTATAATTTTTTTCATACATTTACAAAAATTAAAACCTCCTGTACAAAAATTTGGGGGGAGGATTTTGCCATCTTCTGGAGCTAGTAACATTTTCATACTTTGTACAGAGCTGTGGGTGGTATAATATTTGTGACTTTTGATGACATTTCCAATGCTACCATTTTTGGGATTAAACAACCTTTTGATCACTTTTTATTGAATTTTAAATTCTTTATAAAAATGGCAAAAAAGTGCCACTTTCAACTTTGTGTGCTTTTTTCTATTACGGGGTTAAACACAGTGAAAAATATATTTTATTAGATCGGGTATTTTTGGATGCGGGTTACCTAATGTGTTTATGCTTATTTATATTTATATTAGTTCTAGGGAAAGGATGGTGTTTTTTAGGACACAGCCTGAATTTTGAAATCTTCCACGATATACAGTTATAACTTTGAACACTTTATCTTACCAAGTTTATTTTCATACTGTTTTTTCATGACATGTTGTGCTTCACAATAATGCTATAAATTAGTTTAGATTTAGATTTTCTGATTTTTAAATGTTAGGCTCATCATACAGTTAGTCTAACTGCCCACATTGGTTGCTAACTAACATTAACCATTTGTCTGTTTTATACTAACATTATTTATTATATGTTATTTAATTAGGAAGTTAGGAGGCTTACAGATTGAACACTGTTTTTTCATATTTTAAAGTAAATTTTAGATTTAATTTTTTTAGAGGACATATCATATTCATAAGGGTTGCTTGACAACAAAAGAATAAAAGATGATTTTTCATTCATGCTGTAACCGAGAAATATGCTAAAAACATCTCTACAGCATGTACAGATTACAGAAGAAGGTAAAGTTTATAGGTTTTGGGGGGTTAGTGTGATGACAGGCTCATTTTAAGGGGTTAAGCATATTGCGAATTGCTGCAATTGGCATTGTGACCATGCAGAGTGAGTGTTTCCATGCCAGTGTGTACATGGGAAGCAGAACTAGACCATCAAGCAAAGGAAGACAGTGGTCTGCCCAGAAGAATAATTTTTTTAACAATATGTGTCAATGTTACATACAGCAAATTAATGCTTTTGGATACCACTGGGAATCTTTGGGTTCTGACAGTGGCCTCTTGCTACATGGTAATTGACCTTACATGGCAAAATTTCTCAGATGAGGAATACAACCCCAAGAATTTTAGTTGTTGAATTGGCTGCTATACCCTACAAATCTTAATCTGATTAAGCAAGTGATTTCCAGAAACCAAAGTTCTTTACCACATGGAACCTGTATGTGGAGCCTATGACATGAAAGGTCAAAGTTGTTTTTTGGATCTACACATTATACAGCTTTGTCTTTTGTGCAGATATTTTTTATACATTCAATGAAATAATGAAAAGAAAATCAGAGCATAACAACATAACTAATATACTTTATATGACACATTCAAAGTCAAATACCTGGCATGTAATCACCTACCTTATGATTGTGAATAACTTCTATAAATGAATACAATCAATTCACCAATTACAGCTTATATTTAAGATATTTAAGGAACAAATGCAATTAGTCTTTTTCATGACTTATAACAAAATTACTGATGTTGTCGGAGTGTGGATTGAAGAAGCTGGCAAGATTAAAGAACATTATACATGTTCCTTGGGCATGCTTGAAGTCAAAAATTAATTTAAATTTTGCAGTTCAGTATATTTTAATGCACTTCAAGTAGGTGATGCTTTACCTTCTGGGAAACAATCTCTGCGGAAATACTTACTGGAAATTACAATCTTGGATACACCTATTGCATTATTTCATTGGTATACTGAGTAAATCATAGCCTTATTCTGGAGTTTTCTATAGTATGGAATGCACATGTCAAAGCAAAGATTGCATGGGACACAGACGTTTGGTAAGTCTGCATTTAATGCAATAGATCATGACAAATAATGTTGATGTTTATAACCTTTTTTGTTTAGTTTGACCTGAGGTACAATAGGCATTTGGCTTATAAGAGAAAGCAAAGGGACCTTATAGCAAATTATTATATTTTCAGTTATACAGTGGAATGCAGTATGGTAAACTATGTAAATATAACTCACTTAGCCACATACTTAGTCTTAATACATTTCAATATTCTAGTATTCCTCTAAATATATGAAATATAAAAAATGTATTTGAAAAAGATGAAGAAAATAGTTTCTTTTGTCCACTTATTAACAAAAATAATAACCCCTTAAGGACGCTGACTTTTTTCACTAGTTTTTTGCTCCCCGCCTTCAAAAATTTGTAACTTTTTAATTTTTGTATGGAGCTGTGTAAGGGCTTATTTTCTGTGTAACAAATGTTACTTCTCAGTGATGTAATATATTATTCCATGCTGTGTATAGGCAAGCTGGAAAAAAATTCTTGTGGGCTCAGTTTTTACCACTTTCACTGTGTGCTTCAGATGACACGTCAACTTTATTCTTTGGTTGCGCATGATCGCGGTGTTACCAAATGTATATAGGTTTTATTGTGTTTTAATACATTTTCACAAATTAAAACAATGGTACGAAAGAAAAAATTAGTTTCGCCATCTTCTGACCCTAATAACTAATAATAATTCTTTGGTGTACAGAGCTGTATGAGGTGTCCTCTTTTGCAAGATGAAGTGATGTTTTCATTGCTACCATTTTGAGGACTATGCAACCTTTTGATCACTTTGTATTACATTTTTTATGTGATGCAAAATGGTGGAAAAGTAGTGTTTCAGACATTTGGGCGCTATTTTTTGTTTTGGGGATCATCGTCTACAATAACTGTTTTTATATTTTGATAGATTAGTGTCAGATCAGTGTTGAAACATTGGATCGATGTTTGTCATTTTTACTGTTTATTTAGTTTTATATCAGTTTTAGGGAAAGGGGGGTGAATTGAATTTCTAATACTTTATTATTTTTTTTACTTTTTTATACTATTTTTCAGACCCTTTAGGGTACTTTAACCCCGGATAGTCTGATAATTCCTACCATATACTGCAATACTGCCATATTGCAGTAAATGGTGTTTTTACGTAGGATTCATTACAATTAGCCTCTGGCTGATTGTAACAAATCTTCTTTAACCAGGTGGCCTTGGGTCTAACGAAGACCCAAGGTTGTCTTGGCAACCAGTGGTGGGGGGCACCATCCTTGTCGAGATCGACGCTTCCCGTTATGTCACCATCTCTGCCATCAATCAAGGGGTTTACACCCGAGATTGGTGATAGCACTGACTGCAGGTGTTACCGATGAGTGTTTTCTGTAATATGCAGCAAACCCCATGCCTGTAGGAAGCTCTCTTCATACACCCTTCATAGCTCACTGATGGATATATCTGTCAGTGAGCATGAAGGGGTTAATACATAAATCATCTAGAGCCACCTGCTCCAGGAATGATAACTAGTGGCAATTTTGGTAGTACAAGTGACAAATGCTTACACATACATACAGGCTGCTTAAGAACACCTGACTTACAGATGACCCCTAGTTACAAATGGACCATTGATAATTCGTAATTTACTGTACTTTAACCCTAGACTGCAATGATCAGCTACAAAAGTTATTAAAGGTGTCTGCAATTAGGCTTTATTGTTAATCCTGGTTCTTATGACAATCCAACATTATTTACATTTAATGGTCACAGCGACCAAAAAAAGTTTGTCTGGAGTTACAATTATATGCAATTCCGACTTACATACAAATTTAACTTGAGAACAAACCTACAGAACCTATCTTGTACGTAACCCGGGGACTGCCTGTATACAAACACACAGATCACCATGCATGTGTCTGTAGAAAAGTGTATGTAGATCCATATTACCAAAAAAGGTGTGATTGAACCATTCAAGTTAAAAAGTGTTGTCCAGCAAAAAGAATGTTAGTATAGGTGAACTAAATGTTAAATATACTGTAAATAAATGAACACTTCCTGCTCTCCTGCCGCTCGATTACAGACAATCCTGGTCCTCACTGTACTTCACTTTGACAGTGCAGTAAACACAAGAACAGGTAATTTTATCACTCCTTGGTAAATGTAGTAAACTGGCACAGACAGTGATTGGGGGAACAAGTGGCATTGATAATGAAGGATTGTTGGATACATGAGAAATACATTTATTATTTTACTGGATACCTGTTCAGCCCCTTGACTCGTAATGTTGCTTTTTATTTATTTTTTGAAGCACCCCTATGGATTAATGATATGTGTTATTTATTATGGAACAGGAAATTATATCAGTGATAGATATTTAAATCAAGAATCAAAGAGGTGAATGTATGTCCTATAATGACTGGTGATATTTAATATTTATACTCCCATGGGGAAGAATATTATTTTTAATGTACCTTATGCATTCCCCATCTCTTATTGTGATAGAATAACCAATACTATAGTATTTTTATACAGTCTATCTGGATAAAAACCTATTTTTAATACAAACTCAATAGAATAGTCACTGTGTGTTAGGGTGATAAAAAAAAAAAAAAATTATTGTATACTAATGCCCCTGTGAGAAATTTCATTCAAGGGGATCACAAATTGTACTTATACGGTGCTCCTCAGGGACCAATAAGCATCAAGTTAGGACATAATCAAAAAGGATATGTGTTCAAATAACACATGGATAAAGTAGACCTCATACACAAATTAACCTCATCCTAGATTTGATATGTCATCCAAAAAGTGAACACACATATAATATATATGCTATATATACAATTATGCTTCTCAGTATTAAATACATGTTGTGAGACACTAAAGGGGTTAACTGTAGAGGGGCGATATGTTTCCCCTGGGTTTTCCTATTATGCAATGCCTTAATGTGGAGGATATGTTTATCAAGCTGCAAACACTGTAGATCCGGGAAGTATGACTCCAACAAGTCATTTGCTGGAGCAGTTGTTTAAAACTCTCCTGGGTCGGATTTATAAAGAATGGATTTGAAGGCTGGTAGTGGGGTAGTCCATTACACCTAATCAGGCGGCATAAAGCTGCTGAACAAGGCAGCAGAGGTCTCTTTGAAAGGAAGCTGACAAGGTGAACTACAGCCCTGACTTCCATGCCTGGAGCAGCGACATCCTTGCAGGTGACTTTATGTTTTAGTGGTGAGTTAGGGGAACTCTCTGTTTAGCTACCAACCAGACGGGTAGGATATAGTTTATGTTTGATGCCTGAATGTGAAGGCTGTTTTATTTAGTACCTGCTGCTTGAAAAAATGCAGGCGAGACCTGTTTTGGACTGAACTTTGGTGTCACTGTCTTGAAATACATCACAAATCTCCACTACCCCAGTCTCTACTGAGCCAAATCTCCCACAGTGTAGCTCCAAAATATATGCATCAAGGTCATCTCAAGGTCCCAAAATATGTTTGTGGATAGATGTACACAATTAGTGGGAGTAATAAACTTGCAGACAATAACTCAACTGATATAATGTTGTGCACACAAATAAAAGTAAGAATGGATCACCAGACAGGTTAGTGTATATAGTACACTGCTAAATCATAGACAGCAAGATGCAGTGGTTCTGGTCATATTAATAAGTAGCAGATGATCCTCAAGTACATGGACCTTTCCATTAACCGTGATGGAAAAAAAAGTGACAGACCCAACATGTATGAGGTATGGTGTGTATTAAATTGAGAAGCAGTGCCATCTTAAGAAGTTCTGGGAAGGGGCATGCTCGTAGTGTGAAATAAAAGGCAGCCAATCACAGCGCTGTGTGTAAAAGATATTCACAAGATGTATATTTTGCTTGGAGCATCGCCACCCTCTGATTGGTGTAGTGACTTTCTGGCAAACCCCCACCTATACGTCATTTAGTGATGTTAGGATTTGCTGTGTTACCTTATACCTATCCTCAATTCAATATCGTGTACCTTATACCTATCCTCAATTCAATATCGTGTAAATTTGATTTGGTAATTGGAATATTAGAATCTGTCATCAATTAAACTTTACCTTCCTTATGACAGGTTCCCTTTAAAACTAATGTTTTAAAGTTGATACAAAGTCATTAGACTGCATTTAATAAAGAACTATGTACTATATAAAATAATCTAACAAAGAAATCATAAAACATAAACTGTCAGTGATCCTTAGCTATCACCATGTTTTGCTAGATGGGACCTTGGTACAAAAAGGTTAAATAGTTTTCCATGATTAAAATGTTGATGGCCTACCTGAGGAAAATGAATTGGTGAGGACTCCAAAATATGCCTCACCCCCACTGACTAGTTATTTGAAGAGACAATAGCATTCAGAGCATTCAGACATGTGATGCAGCCCCTTCTGTAATATATATTGTTGATCAGGCTGATTTACTTGTATGGGCTTAAACTGCAAATAGGTAATGTATAGGTATAGGTATAGGTAATAGGTATAGATGTTAGGTCACTGGTCCGTCAAACGCCACTAACATATTGTGCAGCTGAGCAGCTGGTGGGGGATGATGATCCTAAAGATAGCAATCTAATAATTGTGGTAAACCCCTTGAAGATTTCTTTCTGTGGAAGAAGCTGCTATTTTAAGAATTGTAGTTATTTATGAACAAACTAGGTAAGGGCTTGACTTGAGCTAAATTAAGTATACTTAAAATGATTACCTTAATTATATTTTATTACTTTATACAGAGAAATATATAAGGTAAATGTCGATAGAGCTTGTTATACATTTGTTTATCTAAAGTATAGCCAACGTATTGCCAATTGTCTACTCAAATATTCCATTAGCTAATTCTCCAACAGATTTGGTCATTTATTTTGTTTGTACGTTGGACTGAAGAGGTGCCTTATTGCTTTATGAGTGCAATTTAATAAGACAGGATAATTGAACTGACATCTCAGATCAGCTCAGCTCCAAAGCATCCTATTTCCATATTCTCCAAGCTGGAAACGTCACAGTGTACATTTTAATGCAGTATTCGTGCTGGAGGATTATCTATTATAAATTCATTTCACCAGAGAGTGGATACAGAAACCTCTAGGACCATAGCAATCATTAACGCCTCACTGACTGTTAAAGCACGTTACATTTTAAAGTGAAAATAACTTCTTTTAAGGTAGAAACTCAGAGGTGTAAATTAAATTTGTCAATAAATATGGAAATTACTTTTCTTTGGAAAAGAGGTTATCTGGTTTCAGTGTTCATGGTCTAGGGAAGATCAGAACCATGTTATTGGCCCCAAAAATGTATCTGGACAGATTTCTATCATAAAAAAGAGTTGGAAATCATTTTTGGTAGATGTCCTTAGAACATGGTTGATATGAACAGTTACTTATAAAAGTGCAGAGGTAAGTAGAGATATTTAAGCTCATGGTCAAAGTACAGTACATCATGCAAAAAAAAAAAAAAAAATCTGTGCTTTAATCATCTTAAAAAGGAGTTTAATGATAAACTCCTTGTTGTTTGCAGCCTCCACTAGAGAGAGAATAGTCACTAGCGTCTTTTATTGCTGAGGTCAATGTTAAAAAAAAAACAATGAAGTAAGCACCAAGTCTAAATTTAGTGAAGCTTTAAGTACAAGCTTACAACTTAATAATGGTTTATGACCAAGTGCATTAAATATGCAGTGCTGCACATCATTTTACTTGGCCATTTTATATACTGATTTTTTTTTCTGGTTACATTGAAATTACAGGTTTTGTGACCACTTGCACAAAGTACACATTAATATTACCGTAAATTGTTGGTAGAAGTGGTCACTGGCAGACATTGGGGGAGATGCATCAATCTTTCTATACCATACAACTGGAGTAATTTGAACCTTAAATGCCATGCACCACATTTAT
This sequence comes from Engystomops pustulosus, assembly GCA_019512145.1. Classification (NCBI taxonomy): domain Eukaryota; kingdom Metazoa; phylum Chordata; class Amphibia; order Anura; family Leptodactylidae; genus Engystomops; species Engystomops pustulosus. Next base: position 16,681 of record WNYA01002798.1, on the reverse strand, counting down.
TAAAGGTTTTAGACCATTTTTAGGCAGTTTTCAGACTCAAAAGGGCCTGGTCCTCATTAACTAGGGGACATGATGAAAGAGAAAATAGCCTGTGTGGCAGAAAATTTAGTCCATGCGCCAGAAAATTCAATATTCTGGCTCACCAAAATAGAGAAACTACTAGGAGGTGCAAAGTACAACTCACCAGTCTTATACTGCACCAGATTAATCATCCAACATCAGACATAGTGATTAATCTGGTGCAGCAGAAAACTTTCTAGTGGTAGTCCAGCTTACTGTACAGGGCCTTTTTATTTTATTGGGCAATGAGGATCAGTATAAGTCACTTATACCAACATGTAGGGAAGGAACCCAGAATGCATGGATAGACATCAACCACTGAAATTACATGGTAGTCAATGGAACAGCAGTAAACCAGACTGATAGATTTTTCCAATTTCATGAAGCAGTTAAAAGATGTCAGGGCCCTTTGGACTTGGATGACGCTGTGCCATTAAAACACATGTATATAGTGACTTGACACAATCAATATCTAATCTTCTCATGGGAACATAAAAAGTGTTGGTAACTAACAATTTCTGATACCACCTATTCTGACATTTTTCTTTGTGTTGAGAAACCTCAGTCCAGAGTAATCCTTATCCTTTATTTACTCTTAGATTCTCTTGATCCATAGATTTAATGAAAAGCTCTTTGTATGAAACTTTCTCATCTACTCAGACTGCTAGCAAATAAGCAGCAAACAAAATCGACAGCTCCCTGTCCACAGATGGTTGCTTACTAGAATTGTATTAAAAATCACTTTACAAAATGCGGGAAGTATATTAATGTAACTTATATCTCCTTAGATTTCTTGGCTCACACCCAGCATGAACACGTTTTATTTCTTACCACCTCACTATGAAGATTTATCATTATAAAAGCCTTATTATTATTTCTCATTTCCATGGAGCCATCATATGAGACAAGCCATGAGCTAACATTCCGAGCTGAAGGCTACCGTTACAACATACACATCATTACATATTTATATGAATAAAAAAGATGTAATACACATTTCTGCATTCTCAGTTTTATAAGATGAAAACAGCAGTTCTTGTACTTTTTTACAGGCACCTGGACAGACAATGACTAGACTTCTTTGGAAGAGCGTAGGGGTGCAGTTTGAAGTACACAGACCTGTGAAAAGAGAAATAATCTGTCCGTATCACTTACAGAATGGCAATGTTCATTGCTCAACATTATCTGAGTAATCATGCAAAGTTCATTGCAAGTTTTGCTTTATCTGTGGAATCCCAATGTAAATGTTTTCCTTGCCAGATGCCAGATTTTACACCACCTAAGATAAATAAAACAAGCCTTAAGACCCCCCCCCCCCCACAAAAAAAGACTTGTAATTTTCCAGACATAAGATTTCCCCAAAGTGACTAAATCAACATATTGTACCAACACCATCCCATTCTTGATGATACTTACAATGCTAGAGTACAAATGAACTCAATAATAACAGGGTAAATCATGTTGTGTGAGGCTTCCAACTAGTCTTCAGTGGAATCCAAGTAATATCGTATCTAGTCAATTCTGATAAAACACAGCTTAGTGGGATATCAGACATCTTTGGATTTGGAAGACCGAGATTTCAAAGTATGCCCAGATGAGCATTTATTTTATGCTCCTGGATGTACAGTTATGTGTGGATTATAGTGCAAGCACAAAAGTTATATCCATGGGATTGCCTGACTGCTGTGCAGCTTTCTTAACAGCTGATGTCAGTATTAACGTTGATTGCAGCTAATTAAGCACTAATATACTGACATTAATGTTGTTCTAAGGTATATACAGAACAAGAGTGCATATTCTGCGCTGCCATTAGCACTCGGGTATGTTGATGGTTACCATGGTAGACCCTAGTGGGATTACATTTTCTTTATTTAAAGCATATGGTAAATATTTTCCACATGTGCATATGTTATTTTCACCATATGAATTGCTCAAATTTTAAAACACAGTTTAGGGCAGCATTTTAGGCCTTTTTTCCCATTCTCCCACAAAAAAGGTTACTAATTTATCAAAGATAGCTACTTGCTATCCATTACTCGCCTTAAAACCACTCTTCCACATCCTCTCTCCTCCCCCATTCTTTTGCTTACATTGACTCACAGCTTATGCGGAGAGATTCCTTCTTTGGTCTACATTCTCAGTGTGCATGCATCACATTGATCGGCCCAGTTTATAGGGAGTGAGAAGCTATGCAAATTCAGTAGTGAGTTTGTAGAGTTTGCATAGCTGCACACTGCCATAGTATCGCTTGCTTCAAAATTCCATTTGATTTAGTTATTAATTTTTATATTTGACTTGATCTACAAACCATTAAAATGCATATTCAAAAATGTATCCATTTACTTGCACACATCCATGTGAGTTGTACATAGTGTGGATAAGACACCCCCCCTCTAATGAATTGCATCTCTAAACCATCTGGATCGGACATCAACTCAATCTATAAATTGGTTTTATTTGCTTCCTGTAGCAGGAGGGCTCTCAGCTATTTGCTATAGATACATCATAACTCAGCAATTCCAGATGCTATGCTGAATGGACATTATACATTATGTGCGTGTCAGATTAATGGGTCCATCCCTCCGCAGGAAATAAGGCTCCAGGATGAAGCCAATGCTACATACCTATCACGAGGCTGTATGCCGACCATTTTTAATTATTTATGTATATTTCTATAATTGGCCTACTAACATCCTGTGGAACTAACAGAAGATGGTCTGCTTGTGACAGATTTGAATATAAAATTGCTGGCATAAAATGCAGTCCATCGGTCCAGTTTCTGCATTTTGCTCACAGTGGCTTTAGCAGAATAGCCAGGGTTTATTGCTGCGTGTATAAAACAGACCATTTGCATTATTTACCTTGATTTTATTCATGCTGATATCCTTGTCAGGTAGAGGAGAATCAATAGATACATATGACATCCATCTATCTTGTCCTGTTATGGGATGTCATTCTTACTTCTCACATGACAGGCAGCTCCAATATTTAAATCGAAGTTACATACTAGAAGAGGTTAAAGCAGCAATCGTTGTGCTTGGAAAACACTTTTTACTTAATGTATCCAGACAGCATCAGTGATTCACCCAGCGCGGAGAATCTCATCTAATGAATTCCTTTTTACTTGAAGTTCAGCCCCTTCAGGAGGCTCATAACCCCTTCTAATGTAAAATTGCAGTAATAAGGTCCCTGCCCACCATACTTACTCCTAGCACTATGCTAATTTCACTATGCTCTGAAGGAACACGTTCCCTCCCCTGGACCTCATCTGCACGCTACTTCTTTAACTCCTTTAGTTTTATTAGATTCAGTTTCCATATTTCAAAGACTGCCAGCCTAGGGCAACATCTTTTTCCTTTCAATGAAATATTCTTCTACCAGAGAACCAACAGGGAGACTGCAGAACTTGCTTAATTCACAAAGGATCAGGCAAGCTGTGCTGGGAAACTTTGGCATTTTATTGTTTAAACAAGACTCACCTTCTCCCTCTTTACATGACTCCGCTGAGAGCTCTGTACATAGGAGGAGTAAAAGATGACTGGCAGGAGGAATATATTCTGGGTTGTTTCCCAACTTTTAAAAATTGGTCAGTAGCACAGCACAAATAGAGCAGTATTTTGCCTGCTTAAGTAACAAAAAACCCAACAGACATAATTATAATCCATAGGGTCTAGAGGTCACTTTTGGTGTCCATCTTATAATGGAACAAGCATTGGCATTATTAATATTTTCCTCTAGTCTGGTTTCGATCTATATTTTTAGAAAAAAATGGACCAAATAAAATTATCAATAACATCCTTAGACAAGGCTTTTTCTATAGTTATTTCAATTCTGTTAAATGGTAACCATCATTGGGAGTTTTTAGAGTCACCTATAGAGCTTCCACTAGAGATATACAGAACCTTATTCTTGAACTTGTGACATGCTACAGCCCTTTTTGGGTTTTTTTTGCATTCCAAAGAACATATTTTATTTTCAGGTGTACGAGTAGTATGAACTTGTTATCTGTTGGACATATTGGGGCACATTTACTAAGGGCTTTGCAATGATTTTCTGTCAGACTTTGCATGTTCTTTTAGGTGAAAACTGCTTGCACAGGTATTTAAGAAGTGTATGAGACACATTTCTGGCGCATGCGACACAATTGTGGCGCCTGTTACAATTTGTGGCAGATGTTTCACTAGGCACTATGCAACAAAAATTAGGGGCATTCCGGTGCCCAGTTAGACCAAATTTAACAAAGTCTGTCAATTTGCAAAGTCTGTCGCACACCCCATGTTAAAGGTGCACCACAAAAAAGTTGGTGAACTCTGTCGGTCCAGTGCAGGGAAGAGCAAGATCCATGATTTCCGGTATATGTTCTTAATGAATCTGGTGCCACGAGCATTATACACAGACAGAGCATTTAAGTGCAGTTTCCTACATTCTTAGTAAATGTTCCCCATTATACTTACGTGTGTCACTATTTATAATTCTGTGCAATGTAATTATTATTTAAATATTATTAACGAAATTATTTAAAATGCGAAGCTGTCCCTCCATATAATAACATCCTATCCCTACCTAGCTGCCCTTAAAATGGGCAATTATTCAATTGTCCTTTCATGTCCTTTACCTGTTACCAACCATGTTGTAGCTTCACAGGCTGTTAGGCTTTGCAAGGGGCACTTCCCCCTACCACTGTTGAGATTGCAGAAGGCAGAGGAAGTGGGGGGATGAGACAATATGACAGCCTGTCAACCTACAGCATGGAGTGGCTCGGGTAACGCTCACAGAGCCCTTTTGGTTCATTAGTATAATTTTAAAAGTAGGTTTTAGAAGATTTAATTTCATGCTTGATTTTGATGAAAGATGTCCTTCAATTTATAATAATTCTCTAGTCTTACAGGTGGATTTGAAGCTTTTGTGTAAGCTTGGATGCTACTTATCGTCCAAAGCTATGTTACTTTTCTTAAAAATGTGTCTGTTTGTGGGCAACTGCCATCACTTGAATACATTGATTGGTATATTTTATTGCTATATGAACTGCATTCAATGCCCTGATAAAATAAAACATTTATATCTAGAGGTCAATTTACAATTTCCATCAATCATGCATTTACTCATTTTATTCACAAAGAAAGGGTTAAAAGTCAGTAATACTATATGGAAAATAGAGTAGAGTGACGTACAGTCATGCCACAACTTAAAAACAAATAGCTATGTCAACACAAACATCTGCTTGTTCGTTCCCGTTAAATAGAGCCCAAATTAATTCTCTCTGCCGTCTGCCGATCTGTCAAGAATTCTTTCCACAGAGTGTCACGGTGGGTGGAAATTACTCTCACACACAGCTACAGGGAGTGCATGGATTTTTCATCACTCTTAAGGTGCTTAATTTTAAACAGATTTTTCAAAAGTATCTACTTGGCAGACATGGCAGCATTTTTGGCATGAAGAGAATAACCACGGTATATGTTATTTCCCAGAAACTAACTTAGATGCATGCATTTAAAGGCAAGCAAAGTATTTTATGTATGAATAAGTAATATGACTAATTCAGGAAAATGTGGTTGAGAATGTTTAAGAGAGTGTATGGGAATCCGCATACTCAAAAGTGAACATATTGGCAATCGATATAAATGGGCGCATTAATATTTTGTTTAGTCTTTATTATAAAGATTTATATATTAACGTGGCAGGCTTTGTATAAAAATAGAAAAGTAAATCATACTTACATCTCTGCAGGGCTTCCTCGGTTCAGGTAGAAGCTTTACTGTGTCCTTGGCTTCTAGTCTTATTTGGTAAGAAGATACAGAAGATATAATATAATGCGTATTGCACAAATAATGGCCTCAGAGGTATAGGCAGTAGTTTTTAGGACAGGTTTCCTTTTGTTAAAAAAAATATTGCATTGTTTTTTAAAGGCAATATGCTATATGCAAATGACATAGAGGTGTAGCCAGGCTTAATATGACTCATAAACTGGGCAACCTAAGAACTAAAGCATCAAGTGTGCCATAACAAATAGCAATGATACCTAAACAATGGAAGAGCATTACCATTAATGCTGTATATATGATATAGCAGAGGATAGGTACTCCAGAGGGAGAGTATAATTCAGGGAACAGAGAACAAGATGGAAAGGGCATACATGTACATTGAGCCCTTAAAATCAGACCACCCAGCTTTCCCTTCCTGTATCGTACACTGAATGGTCGGTGACAATGGTCGACATTCCTTTCTTGGACCAACATAGAAGCATGGTTCAAATGAATGTTGGTCAAAACCAAGAGTACAATTTAGTGCAGAATCAAGAGATAAACAGATCTAGTAAATGTGAAAAGGCTACAATCCTGATAACTCTAGCAAGCTCCAAATAAAACATATAGCAAGCACTGAAAAGGAGGTAGACTATTCTCTTATGAGTCCTGGTCCAAAAGATGTTTGAACTGGTCTCCTGACATCCAGACAAGCAAATGATGAATGTGAGTGGGTGAGACATCTGTCCATCACAGCTATATTAACTGTCTACAGACCATAACAAAGTCAACAGGAGAGAGATGGGTGCATTGGAACTCAATTAAGAAAGCCTGGAGTAAAGTAAGGCAGTGTTAAGACTAGTGCAGGGCAGAACTCAAACAAACCACAAAATACAGTCAGCAGAGGATCTTTTGCCGTACTTTATGGACAGAGGATGGAGCTGAAGCCTAAATTGGTGCAGATATTGCAGAAAAACACTGTTATTAAGCTATACCCACTCAGGCCAAGAAATAAGGATGCTGAACATGAGATTACCTTTATTAATTCAGAAGGATGCTGAACATGAGATTATCTCTATTAATTCAGAATTCATAAGACTAGACAACACTTTTAACGTTTAACAGACTCTTAAAAATGTAAGAAATGCTGTGTGACATGAACAATCTTGATTATCCTCCTTCATATGACATTAAAGTTCTTCCCATTTAGTTTGCAAAGGTAAGCTGTTCAATATATCAGGTTCCTGCTCATGATTACAGTATATGAAAAGCCTACAATTTAACAAATTATTCCAAAGGATGAATCACTAAATCTTTCCTTCTCAAGGAGTTGTCACTTGAGGCTAATCATCATCAATTTTAGATAATATTCCTATAGTAAACTGTACCATAAGTCTCTCCAGAATTTTATTAACTGTAGCAAAGTAGTTTACTGCAAGCTATTATAAAATGTTCAGATATTTGATCATTTACAGCTAAGGACAAAATATTTTTCTTAAATCTATAATACTGCATTAATACAAGTCTTTCATGTACTGTAGTAATTAAATATGATCAATACCATTGATATTATTCTGTATATACCATTTTTGCATCACAAAATGTGCTTTAAAGGGAAAGTGTCACCAGAAATTAAACTATATTTTAAACCAAATTTAAGACACACTGGGAAAGATGTATAAGACCAGTGCAAAGTAGAACTAGACCGTTTTCCTCTGCATCAGATTAATCAATTTGTCTGATGTTGGATGCTGGTGCAGTATAAGACTGGGGAGTTATACTTTGCATCCCTAATATTTTTCAGCGCACAGGCTATTTTATGTCCAATCACACCTCCTAGTTACCGAGGGTACACCCTTAGTTACCGAGGGCACATCCCTAGTTACCGAGGCACAGTCAGAAAACTGTCTAAAAAGGTTTTAAAACTTTTTTTAAATCACTATACTTATATAAATGTACCCTATTATACAATGCAGAGGAATTTTCATGTGCAGACACATGAGTATTATGGTGCACCATGAGCTTCTGCTCAAGGTCAGGTGTGACCTTGAGGAGCTGACTACGGAGCTAGAGACACGCCCACACCTCTCTCCCTGCAATCAGCTGTCTACCTCACAGCTCAGTGCTCCAGCAGTCATGTGCTCCCAGGAGCTCTAACTAATGTAATAACCAAACACCTACACTTATCTCTCTCTCAGCTTTCCCTACACTTGTATATAAACAAATAATACACACAGACAAACTGCAGATCGGAAACCCCTCCCACATCACCTCACACTCCAAAGCAGGAAACAGCAGGAGATACTCTCCATGTCTTCAAAGTGTCCCCTCATGTGCTGTGCTAGAGTTTTACTTAGGTAGGTAGAAAGACAGATAGGATATGCATAGATAGGACTAGATAATAGATATATAGATATGGGATAAATAGATAGATGGATATGACTAGATAAAAGATCGATAGATACAAAAAAGAAAACCAAGTCCACACAGTGGAAAAAACCTCAATAGAGGGGGTGCAGAGGCTTCCTAGATCCTGGCAAGATCCTTCAGTTATAAAGTTAAAAACAGTGTAGGCAGAACTCCAAAAATGCAAAATTCCAAAGGGTGAGGTTTATTGAAACAGTGTCGACGTTTCGGTGTGAACCACCTTCACCAAGATAGATATGGTATCATTGGTCAGCAGCACATGCTTGCGATGAGGTGACAGGAGGCAGGTCCTGCCCCTTCATCTTGCTGATTGTAGTTCTTTTGAGAGCTGAAAACCATGGTTTCTATGGGCCAAAAAAGGTACTAAATGAGGACCAAGAGGCAAAATACTTTGAGGAATGATTCCCAAAGACACCTGGAGCTAAATTATGTATTTTAGTTTTTTTTTGCTCCGAATGACGGAGCATTCTTATCTGCCTCCCACATTCTCATCTACTGTGCATCTATAAATCTCTGTTACTGAATCTAACAGATCAACGCATCTGATGTGATTTGAAATATGAGATTCTTACCATATTATACTTATCATTACTATGATAGGTATCATAGAGCCTATGACATGGGCATCTGAAGAGATATCCCCCCCCCTTCAGTTTATTATCGTGATCTGACTTTAGAGGTGATTTTAACATAAAATTTAACATAAAAGAGGGAACTCTAGAAAGTTGTTTTATTCCTCAGACCTTTACTTAGAATTTACAAAGTTCAGGGATCATCTAAGCTTAGAGAGCCCATCATGTTTCTACCGGGGCTGACATCCCATTGTCCACCATTAAGCCAAGGGTTGCAGGGAGGAAGTAACCTGAAGGTCATTGCATGCTTCCTCCTAGACTTCAGAATGACACCATAGTCTAAATGTTCGTTGAGACCCCCAAAAAAAAATGAGAACACAGTGAACATCAATAATAAATAGGTAATTGCACTATGGATGCAACTCATACATCAGACTGAACCCCTAAAAATACAAACCACTTATTAGCTCTATTGGTCGGGCTGCCTGTGAGATAGTATTTTCATGTGCTAATTTTCTCTAGAACCTCCCAGAGTCAGAACTCGGGAGGCTTGATTCTTACCTATCTCAGTGGAATGGAAACATCCTCTGTGAGAGCTAATCAAGCATGAAATGAATAGATTACTAGGTGTTTCAGATTATTGTTCCCAGCACGAGATGGGACAGAATCACACAGCATCTTCAGCCAGTATGAGTAGCAAAGATAAATGTTATTTAAATTGCTGTATAGCTCACACCATCAGACCTGCCATCAGGATTCACGTACTTTGTGCTTTAATATACTAAAAGGTTCTCTATAGCTCAGCAGTTGGGGAACTCTACACAAGAATGAAAACAACACATTTGTATTGCTGTGCACATGCGCGTTGCCAATAATTATATATCTGGCACAATGTCTGTCAACTCACATATTTGTAATGTAAAATGTTGAGTATGAATTGAACTAAACCTAATTCTATGTTATATGACAGTCCTACATTTATGACACTAAGTTAACCCGACAATACTTGCTTGTGGTTGACATTTGCTCTTTTAATAGTAATTTTCTTGAAAGATTCTTGATCTCTGAAAGCAGTTTGTTTGATTAAAAATGACTAAGTTGACTGTTCGATGGTTTATTTGAATTAATGCTAGAGCCCCCCCAAGAAAATTGAAATGCAAAAAGGATTGATGGGTTAATAGCAGATGCACCATCATTTTCAGATCAATTCCAATGAAATTGAGCAGAAACATTCAAAGGACGTAAGGCAAACAGGCCTAAAGCTCTCCAACTCAAATTCAAGGCTTCAAGACCCCCAAGGGGAAAATCTTATGTCTGATTAACGTCTCTGTGCGCTTGACAGACCTCAACAATGCAAAAATGAGTCAGAGGAATGTGATCTCGCGGGGATCTTAAGAGAGATCAGTGACAACGCTAAAAGAATGAACAGCAGTTCACCAGAAAGGCAATGCAGTAAACTAGTGACTGCATTGTAAGCATATGCATATGAGCATACTGGTGAGACTTACCATGAAATGCATATAAAATGATATATTTGCATATATTTAATTTGCCAAGATGGGGCTCATCTGTGATTTACGAACAAATCTGCGGCATATTCTATAACAGTTACCCAAAGTATGGTCACTTACTGAAGTTATTCACCACATAAAAAACATTATTTATTAACATTATTTATTAACATTAATTAAACAATAAAACAGTTTATAACTTTTTGTAAAATTTTACCCCTTTAAAAGAAATGGTACTCAAAGGCTTCATTCTATTCCTATGTGGTAAATTACAAATACATTATCTCCCATATCCCCTCAGCCATTCCACACATGAGCCAAGGGCACTGGCTTTGAGACTTGATACATCCTGAGGCAAAGTAACCATACCAGTGAACAGTAGCAATAACCACAGAAAGGAAGTGGCCTCAATTTTTCAGCTCCCCCTCTCTCAACTTCTGAAAAAACAATTGTTAGCCAAGAAAGGGGTGCATCATTGGTGGGAAAGCTTTATACCTCGATATTACTGCAACTGACTAACCACCACATGCTTCTCCTTTTATAAACAATCACATTCCCATTCCTGTAGTATGAGGAAAGGAAGTTATCTCTGTTTACTTCCCCTGCAAACATCATATTATTGACTGCTCCAAACATTTCCCTCTTCATGGACTAATTTGGCAGGCTCTGTGCAGCACTGCGTCATCTGTGTGCACTTTGTAAGAAATTACCGTATATACTCAAGTATAAGCTGAGTTTTTCAGCACAAAAACTGTGCTGAAAACCCCTAACTTGGCTTATACTCAAGAAAATTTAAAAAAAAACCCTCTTGCCCCCCTTTTGACCCCCCCCCCCCCCCCCCCCAGGTTCTCTTCTATCTTTAGCTCTGGCTCCATCTTTGCGTCGTACACTCCATGAAGTCAGCCGCTTGCTGACATCATAGTGTGCGCGCTGCCATCGGCTTGGCAGGGGCTGATGGCTATACATGGGGGGGAGAAAACACTTGCTTTATGCAGGGTGCAGGCACTGGCTATATACGAGGAGGCATGGAAACTTGAGAGATGAGACCAGCACAACTGAAGTAAATGACATCTCAAAATTCGTTTAAATGCCCCAGTCACTAGAACTTTTTCAGGCAGCGTTGTTAACAATTTAAATAAAATTGAAATGTGAGACAACAACAGTGTGAATGTAGCCTCACACAAATTTGTACTTTGAAAAATGAAAAAGTTAATGATATTAGAATATTTATCTTCTACATGTATTACAGCATAAAAACAATATTATCCTATTAATTGATAATAATTTTTTTCCCACTATAGGCTAAATGGCATAAAGATTAAGGATTTTTTTCTGCCTTCCTATGGATCAACACTATAGTATTTTAGGTTGGACTGATGGACTCTTGTGAGCAGAGCCCTCACTCCTATTGTTCCATCTGAATGTTTGTACAATGTAATGTAATATTATATTTGTATATGTCCCCTATGATTTGTAAAGCACTGCGGAATTTGATACCTATATAAATAAAGATTATTATTATTATTACATGATTATTCTTTGTGGTTTTAACGAGGATCTTCTCTACTTACACATATTTGAGGCATACAATTGGCATATAATGGAAAGTGATCCAAAGGGTTCCTTGGAGATGTTTAACTGTATATCATATAATTACATACATATCTCATGGATTCCAATTAACTGATTCCCGACCGCCCACCGTGTATTCACAGCGGGCGCGGGTCCCGCTGCATGGAGAGGGCTCACGGGAGAGGGAGAGTCGAAAATGGCATTTTTTGCCATTTTAAAAAATATTTTAAAAATCTATAAAAAGTGATCAAAAGGTTGTACAGTCCTAAAAATGATATCATTGAAAATATTATCAAATGTTGCAAAAAATGACATCACCCACAGCTCCGTACAACAAAGTATAAAAATGTTATTAGCGCCAGAAGATAGCAAAATCAAAAAAAAAATTGTACAGGAGGTTTTAATTTTTGTAAATGTATGAAAACATTATAAAACCTATATAAATTTGGTATCCCTGTAATCGGACCAACCCAAAGAATAAAGTAGACATGTCATTTGGGGCGCACAGTGAAAGACTTAATATATCCAAACCCACAAGAAAACGATGCAAATGCGTTTTTTCACAATTTTCACTGCATTTGGAATTTTTTTCCAGCTTCCCAGTACATGGCATGTAATATTCAATACTGTCATTATGAAGCACAATTTTTTATGCAGAAAACAAGCTGTCACACAGCTCTTTACGTGTAAAAATAAAAAAAGATATAGATTTTTTTAAGGTGGGGAGTGAAAAATGGAAATGAAAAACCAGGAAAGGGTCGGTCCTTAACCGGTTAAACAAAAAAAAGACCATACCATAGATGAATATAGTTAGAGTGAAAAAGGGTATAACAGCCTAGTAAATAAACTTATTTTTTGTGAAAAAAAAGACATCTGTACTTAAATAAGAGTAGCGTACAGCACTCAAAAGAAACCAGTGGAATAAGTGTAAAGCAAATTAAGCTACATAGAAAAGGAAGTAAATGGAATAGAAATCTGAAGAAACTGCCAGAAGATTTGTTATTTCTAGTCTTAAGAAAATTGCTATTGAATTCTTTAGGGTAAAGCAGTAACTTATTTAATGTGTTACAATTATGTTGAAGTGGAAAAGGGACAGTACAGTAAATTCAGTTCCTCATGAGGGCTGAGCAATTGGGACTTTTGGTTAACCTTTTGACAACCACAAGAAGGTAACCCATTATGTATTCATTATACTATATACAGTGATCCGTATCAAAGCTGCTGAAATAAAATTTACTTAAGTTGCTTATGTGGCATCTGTTTCAGCTGTGTGATTTTAAATGCATATCATTATTATACACCATGATTCCATTTATCTCACAGATCTATATAAATGTGAGTTCACAGAGAAATCCTTATGTGTAAATTTAGCTTTTATATATGAGGCTTCTTATGATTATGGCACTTTTGTTCATTTTCTACTTTTGACAGTCTAATGGTTTGTTTCGCTGTAAATAAAGGAAGTATTACATGAAATTCATTGGGTTTTATATTCATATTCTCATAAAAATTTGTCATGCAGGTTTTTCATCACCTTGGTCAACGATAAATATTTTGTTCTTGATGTTATCCAGTAATATCACTAAAACTGAATTTAAAGTTCTATACTTTAAACGTTCTCCAGGTCTGGTATTGCAGTTCAGCTTTATTGAAATGAATTTGGCTGAGTAGAATGACACACACATTCCATGGACAGATATGGGGCAGTTGTTAAAATTTTCCTAATCCCAGATAGCCCTTGTATCTTTCCCTATCTTTCTCTGTTGCAGACCCGAAACACTTACTAGTTAAACTCAACTATCATTTTGATTTCTTTTTGTTTCTATTCATATACTCATAAAATGATACTTTATGGTGATTACTGATCTTGTAAAAATGGTTTTGAGAGTACTGAGAAAGAAAAGGCTGGTCCCATGTCTTCACTATATTGTTAAGGTCACGAGAGCATAGAAATAGAGGTCTCGATCTTGCCACCTCTCACCTGTCATATTCCTCATCATCTCTACTAAAACGAAGCTGTTCAATCCAGTACAAGGTCAGGATGACATTCAGCAAACCTGGCAATAAATCATTCTGATTGACATCTTTCCACTTATTTACATTGTAAGTATAGACAGAACAATAGACATACAATATGCATCATACATATTATTCAGGATGTGTACAGGAAGCTATTTATTAAATGAATTAATTATGTAATCAAAATATGACCTTTTATATGAGGCAAATTTTTATATTAGACATATTGTTTAATCATTTTAAGTATGCAGTTGATGTTTATTTTAATTTTACGTCATTATCATCTATTTGTAGACTATCATTTTGAAAGAAGTGATCTTATTATCATCACAAACCTGAAATATAACACCACTATTATATAGCAGGATACAGAGATTGGACTTATCTATGCCCCCCCCCCCCCCCCTTAATGACCTTTACATAGGGCCACAAAATGTTCCCATAGCCATCAAAGAAGATCTCTTGATCTATATCATTATATCTGGTTTGATTTAGTAAACCACACAAAATTGGTGATTTATTCCCTTTGATTTTATATAATGTTAGGCTTTATTGAAGTGTTTTTTTTAGTTTTCACAGTAAAGAAAAAAAAAAAAATATTACAATACAATACTGCATACAACACTTGAGCTTTATACAACCCAAAAATGCTGCACAGAGCAAAATATGGTAACATATCCAATTTACAGCACATTTAGCTACAACCTTTACAACCTTGTGCAGATGTGAGATAATGCAGAATATTAACAATAAATATTAGAAGAGAGGCATTATGTAGGCATTATAGCTGGCAGACAAAAGTGAAAAATGACGCTGAACAAGTGCCATACAGTAGATGTATGCAACTGTATGTCAATCTAATTGCATACATCTGCCACTGGCAGAGGGCCAATGCTTTGGTAAACTGTTCCCTTTTGTGTGTCTTTTCATATCATTGTATTAAAGTGTCATTGCCAGTACTATTTAATTAATTTAGACAATGGTATAATGGCAAATAAATCTGCCTATAGAATATAAAAATATATAAAATGACAGCATTCCACAATAATCCTTGTGAATGTTGGTACAAATCATATATATAATGTGGTTCAAAAACTGAATTGGAATGAATGAAAATAAATAGTATGAGTCACCTCCCCCAACTCAGGGTGACACAAGCAAAAATATTCCAGTTCATTGTAAAATCACTGCTCCAAATTCTGGAGTCAGCAGAAGTATCTTTGTGTTTTTCTTAACCTTGGGACAGATTAAATCATTCCTCTCCAAGCTGAATAGTGTAGAGGAAACAACCTCTCTGCATAGCTATTTTCTGCCAAGTCTCCTGGCTGCTGGCATTAATTAAGAAGCAGAGCAAATCAGGATAACAGGATGATATGGGATCTTATCACAAGGGTGTGCAGACCATAAGAAAGTCATCTTACTGGCTGCAGGACTTATTAACCTTTTAGAGGTCTGAATGGAATGATTTCTATGGGTTTGTAACTGAGAATACAGATGCATACATTTTATAATATATATATATGCAAAATCACAAGATATGGTTAAGCATGGCACTGAAATCATTCTGCTTTCTTAGAGCCTTCATATACCATACCTGCAACCTTAGTGCTAGGTCAGGGACAGGGATAGGGAGAGACTAGCTCTAGTAAGGAGAATAATTAGATAGCGGAGAATATGGGTTGGGATAAGAAAGATCATGCCTCTTTTAGCTACCTTGTTAGGCAGTTCCCTTGACATCAAGCATGACCTACAAGAAGCTTACAGGTTAGATAAGAGGCCTGGTTTCACTTATTCCATCCTGGAAAACATTAGATATTTTCCCAGAATCCCCCTAGTGGAGCATCCATGGCTATAAGACTCCACATGCCTACACGTTGGCCTTAATTGGCAGTCTTCGTAAGGAGAACTCTTAGTTCCCAAACCTAGATAGCATAGAGTTTTTTTTTTTAGCAGGAACAGTTCATAATCAGAAATGTAGGGACAAGAGCTGTCTAGCTAGAGAGTTGGGCTTTGCTGGCCCTTGCAGTCCAGATTGAGGGTGCTGCTATAGTCACTTGTTTTCCAGTCCTGATACAAATTTTACCACTTATTGTGGGCATCATGCCAGCCAGTCAGTCCCTTAAGGACACCTGTTTTACAGATGACCTCTAGTTATAGACGAACCGCTCTGCCCCCGTGACCTCTGGTGAGGCTCTCTGGATGCTTTACTTTAGTTCCAGGCTGGGATGATCAGCTATAAGGTGTCTGTAATGAAGTTTTATTGATAATCTTTATTCCCATGACAGCGCAAAAAAGAACCTATCTTGTACATAACTGGGGGACTGTCTGCATAACAGTGCTTGTACAGACTGGAAGTTTGGAACATTCATCATTAGAATTGTATCTGATAAATCAGTGTCACTCAGTTGTTCTAAGCCCCCTGATCCCGAATTTGTGGTCATATTCCTTTTGTAGGGGCCCCTTTCCCCCAAAACAAACCTTGAAAATGACCCCAGAGCCTCCTCCTGCATTTTTCACTCCACATCTCCTTTCAAAGTCTTCCGCCTGCTTAGTAGCTCTGTCAACAAAAAATCCTTTTTTAAGCTGCTTATATTTAATACACCATGAACATTTAAAGCATAAAACCCCATCACATAGCAGTTAATAAACTATCTTAAATTAAATTTTAGAACTAGTCACAATAAAGATATAATTGATGAGTCATAATAACCACTAACCCATGGAACGCAGAGGTTATGCTTCTGCATAGAGTTTCTTTAACAGAGAGATAGGGATAATG
>WNYA01002797.1:0-34007 GCA_019512145.1 Engystomops pustulosus | reverse complement strand
CATTATCCCTATCTCTCTGTTAAAGAAACTCTATGCAGAAGCATAACCTCTGCGTTCCATGGGTTAGTGGTTATTATGACTCATCAATTATATCTTTATTGTGACTAGTTCTAAAATTTAATTTAAGATAGTTTATTAACTGCTATGTGATGGGGTTTTATGCTTTAAATGTTCATGGTGTATTAAATATAAGCAGCTTAAAAAAGGATTTTTTGTTGACAGAGCTACTAAGCAGGCGGAAGACTTTGAAAGGAGATGTGGAGTGAAAAATGCAGGAGGAGGCTCTGGGGTCATTTTCAAGGTTTGTTTTGGGGGAAAGGGGCCCCTACAAAAGGAATATGACCACAAATTCGGGATCAGGGGGCTTAGAACAACTGAGTGACACTGATTTATCAGATACAATTCTAATGATGAATGTTCCAAACTTCCAGTCTGTACAAGCACTGTTATGCAGACAGTCCCCCAGTTATGTACAAGATAGGTTCTTTTTTGCGCTGTCATGGGAATAAAGATTATCAATAAAACTTCATTACAGACACCTTATAGCTGATCATCCCAGCCTGGAACTAAAGTAAAGCATCCAGAGAGCCTCACCAGAGGTCACGGGGGCAGAGCGGTTCGTCTATAACTAGAGGTCATCTGTAAAACAGGTGTCCTTAAGGGACTGACTGGCTGGCATGATGCCCACAATAAGTGGTAAAATTTGTATCAGGACTGGAAAACAAGTGACTATAGCAGCACCCTCAATCTGGACTGCAAGGGCCAGCAAAGCCCAACTCTCTAGCTAGACAGCTCTTGTCCCTACATTTCTGATTATGAACTGTTCCTGCTAAAAAAAAAAACTCTATGCTATCTAGGTTTGGGAACTAAGAGTTCTCCTTACGAAGACTGCCAATTAAGGCCAACGTGTAGGCATGTGGAGTCTTATAGCCATGGATGCTCCACTAGGGGGATTCTGGGAAAATATCTAATGTTTTCCAGGATGGAATAAGTGAAACCAGGCCTCTTATCTAACCTGTAAGCTTCTTGTAGGTCATGCTTGATGTCAAGGGAACTGCCTAACAAGGTAGCTAAAAGAGGCATGATCTTTCTTATCCCAACCCATATTCTCCGCTATCTAATTATTCTCCTTACTAGAGCTAGTCTCTCCCTATCCCTGTCCCTGACCTAGCACTAAGGTTGCAGGTATGGTATATGAAGGCTCTAAGAAAGCAGAATGATTTCAGTGCCATGCTTAACCATATCTTGTGATTTTGCATATATATATATTATAAAATGTATGCATCTGTATTCTCAGTTACAAACCCATAGAAATCATTCCATTCAGACCTCTAAAAGGTTAATAAGTCCTGCAGCCAGTAAGATGACTTTCTTATGGTCTGCACACCCTTGTGATAAGATCCCATATCATCCTGTTATCCTGATTTGCTCTGCTTCTTAATTAATGCCAGCAGCCAGGAGACTTGGCAGAAAATAGCTATGCAGAGAGGTTGTTTCCTCTACACTATTCAGCTTGGAGAGGAATGATTTAATCTGTCCCAAGGTTAAGAAAAACACAAAGATACTTCTGCTGACTCCAGAATTTGGAGCAGTGATTTTACAATGAACTGGAATATTTTTGCTTGTGTCACCCTGAGTTGGGGGAGGTGACTCATACTATTTATTTTCATTCATTCCAATTCAGTTTTTGAACCACATTATATATATGATTTGTACCAACATTCACAAGGATTATTGTGGAATGCTGTCATTTTATATATTTTTATATTCTATAGGCAGATTTATTTGCCATTATACCATTGTCTAAATTAATTAAATAGTACTGGCAATGACACTTTAATACAATGATATGAAAAGACACACAAAAGGGAACAGTTTACCAAAGCATTGGCCCTCTGCCAGTGGCAGATGTATGCAATTAGATTGACATACAGTTGCATACATCTACTGTATGGCACTTGTTCAGCGTCATTTTTCACTTTTGTCTGCCAGCTATAATGCCTACATAATGCCTCTCTTCTAATATTTATTGTTAATATTCTGCATTATCTCACATCTGCACAAGGTTGTAAAGGTTGTAGCTAAATGTGCTGTAAATTGGATATGTTACCATATTTTGCTCTGTGCAGCATTTTTGGGTTGTATAAAGCTCAAGTGTTGTATGCAGTATTGTATTGTAATATTTTTTTTTTTTTCTTTACTGTGAAAACTAAAAAAAACACTTCAATAAAGCCTAACATTATATAAAATCAAAGGGAATAAATCACCAATTTTGTGTGGTTTACTAAATCAAACCAGATATAATGATATAGATCAAGAGATCTTCTTTGATGGCTATGGGAACATTTTGTGGCCCTATGTAAAGGTCATTAAGGGGGGGGGGGGGGGGCATAGATAAGTCCAATCTCTGTATCCTGCTATATAATAGTGGTGTTATATTTCAGGTTTGTGATGATAATAAGATCACTTCTTTCAAAATGATAGTCTACAAATAGATGATAATGACGTAAAATTAAAATAAACATCAACTGCATACTTAAAATGATTAAACAATATGTCTAATATAAAAATTTGCCTCATATAAAAGGTCATATTTTGATTACATAATTAATTCATTTAATAAATAGCTTCCTGTACACATCCTGAATAATATGTATGATGCATATTGTATGTCTATTGTTCTGTCTATACTTACAATGTAAATAAGTGGAAAGATGTCAATCAGAATGATTTATTGCCAGGTTTGCTGAATGTCATCCTGACCTTGTACTGGATTGAACAGCTTCGTTTTAGTAGAGATGATGAGGAATATGACAGGTGAGAGGTGGCAAGATCGAGACCTCTATTTCTATGCTCTCGTGACCTTAACAATATAGTGAAGACATGGGACCAGCCTTTTCTTTCTCAGTACTCTCAAAACCATTTTTACAAGATCAGTAATCACCATAAAGTATCATTTTATGAGTATATGAATAGAAACAAAAAGAAATCAAAATGATAGTTGAGTTTAACTAGTAAGTGTTTCGGGTCTGCAACAGAGAAAGATAGGGAAAGATACAAGGGCTATCTGGGATTAGGAAAATTTTAACAACTGCCCCATATCTGTCCATGGAATGTGTGTGTCATTCTACTCAGCCAAATTCATTTCAATAAAGCTGAACTGCAATACCAGACCTGGAGAACGTTTAAAGTATAGAACTTTAAATTCAGTTTTAGTGATATTACTGGATAACATCAAGAACAAAATATTTATCGTTGACCAAGGTGATGAAAAACCTGCATGACAAATTTTTATGAGAATATGAATATAAAACCCAATGAATTTCATGTAATACTTCCTTTATTTACAGCGAAACAAACCATTAGACTGTCAAAAGTAGAAAATGAACAAAAGTGCCATAATCATAAGAAGCCTCATATATAAAAGCTAAATTTACACATAAGGATTTCTCTGTGAACTCACATTTATATAGATCTGTGAGATAAATGGAATCATGGTGTATAATAATGATATGCATTTAAAATCACACAGCTGAAACAGATGCCACATAAGCAACTTAAGTAAATTTTATTTCAGCAGCTTTGATACGGATCACTGTATATAGTATAATGAATACATAATGGGTTACCTTCTTGTGGTTGTCAAAAGGTTAACCAAAAGTCCCAATTGCTCAGCCCTCATGAGGAACTGAATTTACTGTACTGTCCCTTTTCCACTTCAACATAATTGTAACACATTAAATAAGTTACTGCTTTACCCTAAAGAATTCAATAGCAATTTTCTTAAGACTAGAAATAACAAATCTTCTGGCAGTTTCTTCAGATTTCTATTCCATTTACTTCCTTTTCTATGTAGCTTAATTTGCTTTACACTTATTCCACTGGTTTCTTTTGAGTGCTGTACGCTACTCTTATTTAAGTACAGATGTCTTTTTTTTCACAAAAAATAAGTTTATTTACTAGGCTGTTATACCCTTTTTCACTCTAACTATATTCATCTATGGTATGGTCTTTTTTTTGTTTAACCGGTTAAGGACCGACCCTTTCCTGGTTTTTCATTTCCATTTTTCACTCCCCACCTTAAAAAAATCTATATCTTTTTTTATTTTTACACGTAAAGAGCTGTGTGACAGCTTGTTTTCTGCATAAAAAATTGTGCTTCATAATGACAGTATTGAATATTACATGCCATGTACTGGGAAGCTGGAAAAAAATTCCAAATGCAGTGAAAATTGTGAAAAAACGCATTTGCATCGTTTTCTTGTGGGTTTGGATATATTAAGTCTTTCACTGTGCGCCCCAAATGACATGTCTACTTTATTCTTTGGGTTGGTCCGATTACAGGGATACCAAATTTATATAGGTTTTATAATGTTTTCATACATTTACAAAAATTAAAACCTCCTGTACAATTTTTTTTTTGATTTTGCTATCTTCTGGCGCTAATAACATTTTTATACTTTGTTGTACGGAGCTGTGGGTGATGTCATTTTTTGCAACATTTGATAATATTTTCAATGATATCATTTTTAGGACTGTACAACCTTTTGATCACTTTTTATAGATTTTTAAAATATTTTTTAAAATGGCAAAAAATGCCATTTTCGACTCTCCCTCTCCCGTGAGCCCTCTCCATGCAGCGGGACCCGCGCCCGCTGTGAATACACGGTGGGCGGTCGGGAATCAGTTAATTGGAATCCATGAGATATGTATGTAATTATATGATATACAGTTAAACATCTCCAAGGAACCCTTTGGATCACTTTCCATTATATGCCAATTGTATGCCTCAAATATGTGTAAGTAGAGAAGATCCTCGTTAAAACCACAAAGAATAATCATGTAATAATAATAATAATCTTTATTTATATAGGTATCAAATTCCGCAGTGCTTTACAAATCATAGGGGACATATACAAATATAATATTACATTACATTGTACAAACATTCAGATGGAACAATAGGAGTGAGGGCTCTGCTCACAAGAGTCCATCAGTCCAACCTAAAATACTATAGTGTTGATCCATAGGAAGGCAGAAAAAAATCCTTAATCTTTATGCCATTTAGCCTATAGTGGGAAAAAAATTATTATCAATTAATAGGATAATATTGTTTTTATGCTGTAATACATGTAGAAGATAAATATTCTAATATCATTAACTTTTTCATTTTTCAAAGTACAAATTTGTGTGAGGCTACATTCACACTGTTGTTGTCTCACATTTCAATTTTATTTAAATTGTTAACAACGCTGCCTGAAAAAGTTCTAGTGACTGGGGCATTTAAACGAATTTTGAGATGTCATTTACTTCAGTTGTGCTGGTCTCATCTCTCAAGTTTCCATGCCTCCTCGTATATAGCCAGTGCCTGCACCCTGCATAAAGCAAGTGTTTTCTCCCCCCCATGTATAGCCATCAGCCCCTGCCAAGCCGATGGCAGCGCGCACACTATGATGTCAGCAAGCGGCTGACTTCATGGAGTGTACGACGCAAAGATGGAGCCAGAGCTAAAGATAGAAGAGAACCTGGGGGGGGGGGGGGGGGGGGTCAAAAGGGGGGCAAGAGGGTTTTTTTTTAAATTTTCTTGAGTATAAGCCAAGTTAGGGGTTTTCAGCACAGTTTTTGTGCTGAAAAACTCAGCTTATACTTGAGTATATACGGTAATTTCTTACAAAGTGCACACAGATGACGCAGTGCTGCACAGAGCCTGCCAAATTAGTCCATGAAGAGGGAAATGTTTGGAGCAGTCAATAATATGATGTTTGCAGGGGAAGTAAACAGAGATAACTTCCTTTCCTCATACTACAGGAATGGGAATGTGATTGTTTATAAAAGGAGAAGCATGTGGTGGTTAGTCAGTTGCAGTAATATCGAGGTATAAAGCTTTCCCACCAATGATGCACCCCTTTCTTGGCTAACAATTGTTTTTTCAGAAGTTGAGAGAGGGGGAGCTGAAAAATTGAGGCCACTTCCTTTCTGTGGTTATTGCTACTGTTCACTGGTATGGTTACTTTGCCTCAGGATGTATCAAGTCTCAAAGCCAGTGCCCTTGGCTCATGTGTGGAATGGCTGAGGGGATATGGGAGATAATGTATTTGTAATTTACCACATAGGAATAGAATGAAGCCTTTGAGTACCATTTCTTTTAAAGGGGTAAAATTTTACAAAAAGTTATAAACTGTTTTATTGTTTAATTAATGTTAATAAATAATGTTAATAAATAATGTTTTTTATGTGGTGAATAACTTCAGTAAGTGACCATACTTTGGGTAACTGTTATAGAATATGCCGCAGATTTGTTCGTAAATCACAGATGAGCCCCATCTTGGCAAATTAAATATATGCAAATATATCATTTTATATGCATTTCATGGTAAGTCTCACCAGTATGCTCATATGCATATGCTTACAATGCAGTCACTAGTTTACTGCATTGCCTTTCTGGTGAACTGCTGTTCATTCTTTTAGCGTTGTCACTGATCTCTCTTAAGATCCCCGCGAGATCACATTCCTCTGACTCATTTTTGCATTGTTGAGGTCTGTCAAGCGCACAGAGACGTTAATCAGACATAAGATTTTCCCCTTGGGGGTCTTGAAGCCTTGAATTTGAGTTGGAGAGCTTTAGGCCTGTTTGCCTTACGTCCTTTGAATGTTTCTGCTCAATTTCATTGGAATTGATCTGAAAATGATGGTGCATCTGCTATTAACCCATCAATCCTTTTTGCATTTCAATTTTCTTGGGGGGGCTCTAGCATTAATTCAAATAAACCATCGAACAGTCAACTTAGTCATTTTTAATCAAACAAACTGCTTTCAGAGATCAAGAATCTTTCAAGAAAATTACTATTAAAAGAGCAAATGTCAACCACAAGCAAGTATTGTCGGGTTAACTTAGTGTCATAAATGTAGGACTGTCATATAACATAGAATTAGGTTTAGTTCAATTCATACTCAACATTTTACATTACAAATATGTGAGTTGACAGACATTGTGCCAGATATATAATTATTGGCAACGCGCATGTGCACAGCAATACAAATGTGTTGTTTTCATTCTTGTGTAGAGTTCCCCAACTGCTGAGCTATAGAGAACCTTTTAGTATATTAAAGCACAAAGTACGTGAATCCTGATGGCAGGTCTGATGGTGTGAGCTATACAGCAATTTAAATAACATTTATCTTTGCTACTCATACTGGCTGAAGATGCTGTGTGATTCTGTCCCATCTCGTGCTGGGAACAATAATCTGAAACACCTAGTAATCTATTCATTTCATGCTTGATTAGCTCTCACAGAGGATGTTTCCATTCCACTGAGATAGGTAAGAATCAAGCCTCCCGAGTTCTGACTCTGGGAGGTTCTAGAGAAAATTAGCACATGAAAATACTATCTCACAGGCAGCCCGACCAATAGAGCTAATAAGTGGTTTGTATTTTTAGGGGTTCAGTCTGATGTATGAGTTGCATCCATAGTGCAATTACCTATTTATTATTGATGTTCACTGTGTTCTCATTTTTTTTTGGGGGTCTCAACGAACATTTAGACTATGGTGTCATTCTGAAGTCTAGGAGGAAGCATGCAATGACCTTCAGGTTACTTCCTCCCTGCAACCCTTGGCTTAATGGTGGACAATGGGATGTCAGCCCCGGTAGAAACATGATGGGCTCTCTAAGCTTAGATGATCCCTGAACTTTGTAAATTCTAAGTAAAGGTCTGAGGAATAAAACAACTTTCTAGAGTTCCCTCTTTTATGTTAAATTTTATGTTAAAATCACCTCTAAAGTCAGATCACGATAATAAACTGAAGGGGGGGGGATATCTCTTCAGATGCCCATGTCATAGGCTCTATGATACCTATCATAGTAATGATAAGTATAATATGGTAAGAATCTCATATTTCAAATCACATCAGATGCGTTGATCTGTTAGATTCAGTAACAGAGATTTATAGATGCACAGTAGATGAGAATGTGGGAGGCAGATAAGAATGCTCCGTCATTCGGAGCAAAAAAAAACTAAAATACATAATTTAGCTCCAGGTGTCTTTGGGAATCATTCCTCAAAGTATTTTGCCTCTTGGTCCTCATTTAGTACCTTTTTTGGCCCATAGAAACCATGGTTTTCAGCTCTCAAAAGAACTACAATCAGCAAGATGAAGGGGCAGGACCTGCCTCCTGTCACCTCATCGCAAGCATGTGCTGCTGACCAATGATACCATATCTATCTTGGTGAAGGTGGTTCACACCGAAACGTCGACACTGTTTCAATAAACCTCACCCTTTGGAATTTTGCATTTTTGGAGTTCTGCCTACACTGTTTTTAACTTTATAACTGAAGGATCTTGCCAGGATCTAGGAAGCCTCTGCACCCCCTCTATTGAGGTTTTTTCCACTGTGTGGACTTGGTTTTCTTTTTTGTATCTATCGATCTTTTATCTAGTCATATCCATCTATCTATTTATCCCATATCTATATATCTATTATCTAGTCCTATCTATGCATATCCTATCTGTCTTTCTACCTACCTAAGTAAAACTCTAGCACAGCACATGAGGGGACACTTTGAAGACATGGAGAGTATCTCCTGCTGTTTCCTGCTTTGGAGTGTGAGGTGATGTGGGAGGGGTTTCCGATCTGCAGTTTGTCTGTGTGTATTATTTGTTTATATACAAGTGTAGGGAAAGCTGAGAGAGAGATAAGTGTAGGTGTTTGGTTATTACATTAGTTAGAGCTCCTGGGAGCACATGACTGCTGGAGCACTGAGCTGTGAGGTAGACAGCTGATTGCAGGGAGAGAGGTGTGGGCGTGTCTCTAGCTCCGTAGTCAGCTCCTCAAGGTCACACCTGACCTTGAGCAGAAGCTCATGGTGCACCATAATACTCATGTGTCTGCACATGAAAATTCCTCTGCATTGTATAATAGGGTACATTTATATAAGTATAGTGATTTAAAAAAAGTTTTAAAACCTTTTTAGACAGTTTTCTGACTGTGCCTCGGTAACTAGGGATGTGCCCTCGGTAACTAAGGGTGTACCCTCGGTAACTAGGAGGTGTGATTGGACATAAAATAGCCTGTGCGCTGAAAAATATTAGGGATGCAAAGTATAACTCCCCAGTCTTATACTGCACCAGCATCCAACATCAGACAAATTGATTAATCTGATGCAGAGGAAAACGGTCTAGTTCTACTTTGCACTGGTCTTATACATCTTTCCCAGTGTGTCTTAAATTTGGTTTAAAATATAGTTTAATTTCTGGTGACACTTTCCCTTTAAAGCACATTTTGTGATGCAAAAATGGTATATACAGAATAATATCAATGGTATTGATCATATTTAATTACTACAGTACATGAAAGACTTGTATTAATGCAGTATTATAGATTTAAGAAAAATATTTTGTCCTTAGCTGTAAATGATCAAATATCTGAACATTTTATAATAGCTTGCAGTAAACTACTTTGCTACAGTTAATAAAATTCTGGAGAGACTTATGGTACAGTTTACTATAGGAATATTATCTAAAATTGATGATGATTAGCCTCAAGTGACAACTCCTTGAGAAGGAAAGATTTAGTGATTCATCCTTTGGAATAATTTGTTAAATTGTAGGCTTTTCATATACTGTAATCATGAGCAGGAACCTGATATATTGAACAGCTTACCTTTGCAAACTAAATGGGAAGAACTTTAATGTCATATGAAGGAGGATAATCAAGATTGTTCATGTCACACAGCATTTCTTACATTTTTAAGAGTCTGTTAAACGTTAAAAGTGTTGTCTAGTCTTATGAATTCTGAATTAATAGAGATAATCTCATGTTCAGCATCCTTCTGAATTAATAAAGGTAATCTCATGTTCAGCATCCTTATTTCTTGGCCTGAGTGGGTATAGCTTAATAACAGTGTTTTTCTGCAATATCTGCACCAATTTAGGCTTCAGCTCCATCCTCTGTCCATAAAGTACGGCAAAAGATCCTCTGCTGACTGTATTTTGTGGTTTGTTTGAGTTCTGCCCTGCACTAGTCTTAACACTGCCTTACTTTACTCCAGGCTTTCTTAATTGAGTTCCAATGCACCCATCTCTCTCCTGTTGACTTTGTTATGGTCTGTAGACAGTTAATATAGCTGTGATGGACAGATGTCTCACCCACTCACATTCATCATTTGCTTGTCTGGATGTCAGGAGACCAGTTCAAACATCTTTTGGACCAGGACTCATAAGAGAATAGTCTACCTCCTTTTCAGTGCTTGCTATATGTTTTATTTGGAGCTTGCTAGAGTTATCAGGATTGTAGCCTTTTCACATTTACTAGATCTGTTTATCTCTTGATTCTGCACTAAATTGTACTCTTGGTTTTGACCAACATTCATTTGAACCATGCTTCTATGTTGGTCCAAGAAAGGAATGTCGACCATTGTCACCGACCATTCAGTGTACGATACAGGAAGGGAAAGCTGGGTGGTCTGATTTTAAGGGCTCAATGTACATGTATGCCCTTTCCATCTTGTTCTCTGTTCCCTGAATTATACTCTCCCTCTGGAGTACCTATCCTCTGCTATATCATATATACAGCATTAATGGTAATGCTCTTCCATTGTTTAGGTATCATTGCTATTTGTTATGGCACACTTGATGCTTTAGTTCTTAGGTTGCCCAGTTTATGAGTCATATTAAGCCTGGCTACACCTCTATGTCATTTGCATATAGCATATTGCCTTTAAAAAACAATGCAATATTTTTTTTAACAAAAGGAAACCTGTCCTAAAAACTACTGCCTATACCTCTGAGGCCATTATTTGTGCAATACGCATTATATTATATCTTCTGTATCTTCTTACCAAATAAGACTAGAAGCCAAGGACACAGTAAAGCTTCTACCTGAACCGAGGAAGCCCTGCAGAGATGTAAGTATGATTTACTTTTCTATTTTTATACAAAGCCTGCCACGTTAATATATAAATCTTTATAATAAAGACTAAACAAAATATTAATGCGCCCATTTATATCGATTGCCAATATGTTCACTTTTGAGTATGCGGATTCCCATACACTCTCTTAAACATTCTCAACCACATTTTCCTGAATTAGTCATATTACTTATTCATACATAAAATACTTTGCTTGCCTTTAAATGCATGCATCTAAGTTAGTTTCTGGGAAATAACATATACCGTGGTTATTCTCTTCATGCCAAAAATGCTGCCATGTCTGCCAAGTAGATACTTTTGAAAAATCTGTTTAAAATTAAGCACCTTAAGAGTGATGAAAAATCCATGCACTCCCTGTAGCTGTGTGTGAGAGTAATTTCCACCCACCGTGACACTCTGTGGAAAGAATTCTTGACAGATCGGCAGACGGCAGAGAGAATTAATTTGGGCTCTATTTAACGGGAACGAACAAGCAGATGTTTGTGTTGACATAGCTATTTGTTTTTAAGTTGTGGCATGACTGTACGTCACTCTACTCTATTTTCCATATAGTATTACTGACTTTTAACCCTTTCTTTGTGAATAAAATGAGTAAATGCATGATTGATGGAAATTGTAAATTGACCTCTAGATATAAATGTTTTATTTTATCAGGGCATTGAATGCAGTTCATATAGCAATAAAATATACCAATCAATGTATTCAAGTGATGGCAGTTGCCCACAAACAGACACATTTTTAAGAAAAGTAACATAGCTTTGGACGATAAGTAGCATCCAAGCTTACACAAAAGCTTCAAATCCACCTGTAAGACTAGAGAATTATTATAAATTGAAGGACATCTTTCATCAAAATCAAGCATGAAATTAAATCTTCTAAAACCTACTTTTAAAATTATACTAATGAACCAAAAGGGCTCTGTGAGCGTTACCCGAGCCACTCCATGCTGTAGGTTGACAGGCTGTCATATTGTCTCATCCCCCCACTTCCTCTGCCTTCTGCAATCTCAACAGTGGTAGGGGGAAGTGCCCCTTGCAAAGCCTAACAGCCTGTGAAGCTACAACATGGTTGGTAACAGGTAAAGGACATGAAAGGACAATTGAATAATTGCCCATTTTAAGGGCAGCTAGGTAGGGATAGGATGTTATTATATGGAGGGACAGCTTCGCATTTTAAATAATTTCGTTAATAATATTTAAATAATAATTACATTGCACAGAATTATAAATAGTGACACACGTAAGTATAATGGGGAACATTTACTAAGAATGTAGGAAACTGCACTTAAATGCTCTGTCTGTGTATAATGCTCGTGGCACCAGATTCATTAAGAACATATACCGGAAATCATGGATCTTGCTCTTCCCTGCACTGGACCGACAGAGTTCACCAACTTTTTTGTGGTGCACCTTTAACATGGGGTGTGCGACAGACTTTGCAAATTGACAGACTTTGTTAAATTTGGTCTAACTGGGCACCGGAATGCCCCTAATTTTTGTTGCATAGTGCCTAGTGAAACATCTGCCACAAATTGTAACAGGCGCCACAATTGTGTCGCATGCGCCAGAAATGTGTCTCATACACTTCTTAAATACCTGTGCAAGCAGTTTTCACCTAAAAGAACATGCAAAGTCTGACAGAAAATCATTGCAAAGCCCTTAGTAAATGTGCCCCAATATGTCCAACAGATAACAAGTTCATACTACTCGTACACCTGAAAATAAAATATGTTCTTTGGAATGCAAAAAAAACCCAAAAAGGGCTGTAGCATGTCACAAGTTCAAGAATAAGGTTCTGTATATCTCTAGTGGAAGCTCTATAGGTGACTCTAAAAACTCCCAATGATGGTTACCATTTAACAGAATTGAAATAACTATAGAAAAAGCCTTGTCTAAGGATGTTATTGATAATTTTATTTGGTCCATTTTTTTCTAAAAATATAGATCGAAACCAGACTAGAGGAAAATATTAATAATGCCAATGCTTGTTCCATTATAAGATGGACACCAAAAGTGACCTCTAGACCCTATGGATTATAATTATGTCTGTTGGGTTTTTTGTTACTTAAGCAGGCAAAATACTGCTCTATTTGTGCTGTGCTACTGACCAATTTTTAAAAGTTGGGAAACAACCCAGAATATATTCCTCCTGCCAGTCATCTTTTACTCCTCCTATGTACAGAGCTCTCAGCGGAGTCATGTAAAGAGGGAGAAGGTGAGTCTTGTTTAAACAATAAAATGCCAAAGTTTCCCAGCACAGCTTGCCTGATCCTTTGTGAATTAAGCAAGTTCTGCAGTCTCCCTGTTGGTTCTCTGGTAGAAGAATATTTCATTGAAAGGAAAAAGATGTTGCCCTAGGCTGGCAGTCTTTGAAATATGGAAACTGAATCTAATAAAACTAAAGGAGTTAAAGAAGTAGCGTGCAGATGAGGTCCAGGGGAGGGAACGTGTTCCTTCAGAGCATAGTGAAATTAGCATAGTGCTAGGAGTAAGTATGGTGGGCAGGGACCTTATTACTGCAATTTTACATTAGAAGGGGTTATGAGCCTCCTGAAGGGGCTGAACTTCAAGTAAAAAGGAATTCATTAGATGAGATTCTCCGCGCTGGGTGAATCACTGATGCTGTCTGGATACATTAAGTAAAAAGTGTTTTCCAAGCACAACGATTGCTGCTTTAACCTCTTCTAGTATGTAACTTCGATTTAAATATTGGAGCTGCCTGTCATGTGAGAAGTAAGAATGACATCCCATAACAGGACAAGATAGATGGATGTCATATGTATCTATTGATTCTCCTCTACCTGACAAGGATATCAGCATGAATAAAATCAAGGTAAATAATGCAAATGGTCTGTTTTATACACGCAGCAATAAACCCTGGCTATTCTGCTAAAGCCACTGTGAGCAAAATGCAGAAACTGGACCGATGGACTGCATTTTATGCCAGCAATTTTATATTCAAATCTGTCACAAGCAGACCATCTTCTGTTAGTTCCACAGGATGTTAGTAGGCCAATTATAGAAATATACATAAATAATTAAAAATGGTCGGCATACAGCCTCGTGATAGGTATGTAGCATTGGCTTCATCCTGGAGCCTTATTTCCTGCGGAGGGATGGACCCATTAATCTGACACGCACATAATGTATAATGTCCATTCAGCATAGCATCTGGAATTGCTGAGTTATGATGTATCTATAGCAAATAGCTGAGAGCCCTCCTGCTACAGGAAGCAAATAAAACCAATTTATAGATTGAGTTGATGTCCGATCCAGATGGTTTAGAGATGCAATTCATTAGAGGGGGGGTGTCTTATCCACACTATGTACAACTCACATGGATGTGTGCAAGTAAATGGATACATTTTTGAATATGCATTTTAATGGTTTGTAGATCAAGTCAAATATAAAAATTAATAACTAAATCAAATGGAATTTTGAAGCAAGCGATACTATGGCAGTGTGCAGCTATGCAAACTCTACAAACTCACTACTGAATTTGCATAGCTTCTCACTCCCTATAAACTGGGCCGATCAATGTGATGCATGCACACTGAGAATGTAGACCAAAGAAGGAATCTCTCCGCATAAGCTGTGAGTCAATGTAAGCAAAAGAATGGGGGAGGAGAGAGGATGTGGAAGAGTGGTTTTAAGGCGAGTAATGGATAGCAAGTAGCTATCTTTGATAAATTAGTAACCTTTTTTGTGGGAGAATGGGAAAAAAGGCCTAAAATGCTGCCCTAAACTGTGTTTTAAAATTTGAGCAATTCATATGGTGAAAATAACATATGCACATGTGGAAAATATTTACCATATGCTTTAAATAAAGAAAATGTAATCCCACTAGGGTCTACCATGGTAACCATCAACATACCCGAGTGCTAATGGCAGCGCAGAATATGCACTCTTGTTCTGTATATACCTTAGAACAACATTAATGTCAGTATATTAGTGCTTAATTAGCTGCAATCAACGTTAATACTGACATCAGCTGTTAAGAAAGCTGCACAGCAGTCAGGCAATCCCATGGATATAACTTTTGTGCTTGCACTATAATCCACACATAACTGTACATCCAGGAGCATAAAATAAATGCTCATCTGGGCATACTTTGAAATCTCGGTCTTCCAAATCCAAAGATGTCTGATATCCCACTAAGCTGTGTTTTATCAGAATTGACTAGATACGATATTACTTGGATTCCACTGAAGACTAGTTGGAAGCCTCACACAACATGATTTACCCTGTTATTATTGAGTTCATTTGTACTCTAGCATTGTAAGTATCATCAAGAATGGGATGGTGTTGGTACAATATGTTGATTTAGTCACTTTGGGGAAATCTTATGTCTGGAAAATTACAAGTCTTTTTTTGTGGGGGGGGGGGGGTCTTAAGGCTTGTTTTATTTATCTTAGGTGGTGTAAAATCTGGCATCTGGCAAGGAAAACATTTACATTGGGATTCCACAGATAAAGCAAAACTTGCAATGAACTTTGCATGATTACTCAGATAATGTTGAGCAATGAACATTGCCATTCTGTAAGTGATACGGACAGATTATTTCTCTTTTCACAGGTCTGTGTACTTCAAACTGCACCCCTACGCTCTTCCAAAGAAGTCTAGTCATTGTCTGTCCAGGTGCCTGTAAAAAAGTACAAGAACTGCTGTTTTCATCTTATAAAACTGAGAATGCAGAAATGTGTATTACATCTTTTTTATTCATATAAATATGTAATGATGTGTATGTTGTAACGGTAGCCTTCAGCTCGGAATGTTAGCTCATGGCTTGTCTCATATGATGGCTCCATGGAAATGAGAAATAATAATAAGGCTTTTATAATGATAAATCTTCATAGTGAGGTGGTAAGAAATAAAACGTGTTCATGCTGGGTGTGAGCCAAGAAATCTAAGGAGATATAAGTTACATTAATATACTTCCCGCATTTTGTAAAGTGATTTTTAATACAATTCTAGTAAGCAACCATCTGTGGACAGGGAGCTGTCGATTTTGTTTGCTGCTTATTTGCTAGCAGTCTGAGTAGATGAGAAAGTTTCATACAAAGAGCTTTTCATTAAATCTATGGATCAAGAGAATCTAAGAGTAAATAAAGGATAAGGATTACTCTGGACTGAGGTTTCTCAACACAAAGAAAAATGTCAGAATAGGTGGTATCAGAAATTGTTAGTTACCAACACTTTTTATGTTCCCATGAGAAGATTAGATATTGATTGTGTCAAGTCACTATATACATGTGTTTTAATGGCACAGCGTCATCCAAGTCCAAAGGGCCCTGACATCTTTTAACTGCTTCATGAAATTGGAAAAATCTATCAGTCTGGTTTACTGCTGTTCCATTGACTACCATGTAATTTCAGTGGTTGATGTCTATCCATGCATTCTGGGTTCCTTCCCTACATGTTGGTATAAGTGACTTATACTGATCCTCATTGCCCAATAAAATAAAAAGGCCCTGTACAGTAAGCTGGACTACCACTAGAAAGTTTTCTGCTGCACCAGATTAATCACTATGTCTGATGTTGGATGATTAATCTGGTGCAGTATAAGACTGGTGAGTTGTACTTTGCACCTCCTAGTAGTTTCTCTATTTTGGTGAGCCAGAATATTGAATTTTCTGGCGCATGGACTAAATTTTCTGCCACACAGGCTATTTTCTCTTTCATCATGTCCCCTAGTTAATGAGGACCAGGCCCTTTTGAGTCTGAAAACTGCCTAAAAATGGTCTAAAACCTTTAATAAATGTGGTGCATGGCATTTAAGGTTCAAATTACTCCAGTTGTATGGTATAGAAAGATTGATGCATCTCCCCCAATGTCTGCCAGTGACCACTTCTACCAACAATTTACGGTAATATTAATGTGTACTTTGTGCAAGTGGTCACAAAACCTGTAATTTCAATGTAACCAGAAAAAAAAATCAGTATATAAAATGGCCAAGTAAAATGATGTGCAGCACTGCATATTTAATGCACTTGGTCATAAACCATTATTAAGTTGTAAGCTTGTACTTAAAGCTTCACTAAATTTAGACTTGGTGCTTACTTCATTGTTTTTTTTTTAACATTGACCTCAGCAATAAAAGACGCTAGTGACTATTCTCTCTCTAGTGGAGGCTGCAAACAACAAGGAGTTTATCATTAAACTCCTTTTTAAGATGATTAAAGCACAGATTTTTTTTTTTTTTTTTGCATGATGTACTGTACTTTGACCATGAGCTTAAATATCTCTACTTACCTCTGCACTTTTATAAGTAACTGTTCATATCAACCATGTTCTAAGGACATCTACCAAAAATGATTTCCAACTCTTTTTTATGATAGAAATCTGTCCAGATACATTTTTGGGGCCAATAACATGGTTCTGATCTTCCCTAGACCATGAACACTGAAACCAGATAACCTCTTTTCCAAAGAAAAGTAATTTCCATATTTATTGACAAATTTAATTTACACCTCTGAGTTTCTACCTTAAAAGAAGTTATTTTCACTTTAAAATGTAACGTGCTTTAACAGTCAGTGAGGCGTTAATGATTGCTATGGTCCTAGAGGTTTCTGTATCCACTCTCTGGTGAAATGAATTTATAATAGATAATCCTCCAGCACGAATACTGCATTAAAATGTACACTGTGACGTTTCCAGCTTGGAGAATATGGAAATAGGATGCTTTGGAGCTGAGCTGATCTGAGATGTCAGTTCAATTATCCTGTCTTATTAAATTGCACTCATAAAGCAATAAGGCACCTCTTCAGTCCAACGTACAAACAAAATAAATGACCAAATCTGTTGGAGAATTAGCTAATGGAATATTTGAGTAGACAATTGGCAATACGTTGGCTATACTTTAGATAAACAAATGTATAACAAGCTCTATCGACATTTACCTTATATATTTCTCTGTATAAAGTAATAAAATATAATTAAGGTAATCATTTTAAGTATACTTAATTTAGCTCAAGTCAAGCCCTTACCTAGTTTGTTCATAAATAACTACAATTCTTAAAATAGCAGCTTCTTCCACAGAAAGAAATCTTCAAGGGGTTTACCACAATTATTAGATTGCTATCTTTAGGATCATCATCCCCCACCAGCTGCTCAGCTGCACAATATGTTAGTGGCGTTTGACGGACCAGTGACCTAACATCTATACCTATTACCTATACCTATACCTATACATTACCTATTTGCAGTTTAAGCCCATACAAGTAAATCAGCCTGATCAACAATATATATTACAGAAGGGGCTGCATCACATGTCTGAATGCTCTGAATGCTATTGTCTCTTCAAATAACTAGTCAGTGGGGGTGAGGCATATTTTGGAGTCCTCACCAATTCATTTTCCTCAGGTAGGCCATCAACATTTTAATCATGGAAAACTATTTAACCTTTTTGTACCAAGGTCCCATCTAGCAAAACATGGTGATAGCTAAGGATCACTGACAGTTTATGTTTTATGATTTCTTTGTTAGATTATTTTATATAGTACATAGTTCTTTATTAAATGCAGTCTAATGACTTTGTATCAACTTTAAAACATTAGTTTTAAAGGGAACCTGTCATAAGGAAGGTAAAGTTTAATTGATGACAGATTCTAATATTCCAATTACCAAATCAAATTTACACGATATTGAATTGAGGATAGGTATAAGGTACACGATATTGAATTGAGGATAGGTATAAGGTAACACAGCAAATCCTAACATCACTAAATGACGTATAGGTGGGGGTTTGCCAGAAAGTCACTACACCAATCAGAGGGTGGCGATGCTCCAAGCAAAATATACATCTTGTGAATATCTTTTACACACAGCGCTGTGATTGGCTGCCTTTTATTTCACACTACGAGCATGCCCCTTCCCAGAACTTCTTAAGATGGCACTGCTTCTCAATTTAATACACACCATACCTCATACATGTTGGGTCTGTCACTTTTTTTTCCATCACGGTTAATGGAAAGGTCCATGTACTTGAGGATCATCTGCTACTTATTAATATGACCAGAACCACTGCATCTTGCTGTCTATGATTTAGCAGTGTACTATATACACTAACCTGTCTGGTGATCCATTCTTACTTTTATTTGTGTGCACAACATTATATCAGTTGAGTTATTGTCTGCAAGTTTATTACTCCCACTAATTGTGTACATCTATCCACAAACATATTTTGGGACCTTGAGATGACCTTGATGCATATATTTTGGAGCTACACTGTGGGAGATTTGGCTCAGTAGAGACTGGGGTAGTGGAGATTTGTGATGTATTTCAAGACAGTGACACCAAAGTTCAGTCCAAAACAGGTCTCGCCTGCATTTTTTCAAGCAGCAGGTACTAAATAAAACAGCCTTCACATTCAGGCATCAAACATAAACTATATCCTACCCGTCTGGTTGGTAGCTAAACAGAGAGTTCCCCTAACTCACCACTAAAACATAAAGTCACCTGCAAGGATGTCGCTGCTCCAGGCATGGAAGTCAGGGCTGTAGTTCACCTTGTCAGCTTCCTTTCAAAGAG
This sequence comes from Engystomops pustulosus, assembly GCA_019512145.1. Lineage (NCBI taxonomy): Eukaryota > Metazoa > Chordata > Amphibia > Anura > Leptodactylidae > Engystomops > Engystomops pustulosus. The sequence goes on along the minus strand of WNYA01002797.1, from coordinate 14,551 downwards.
ACCTCTGCTGCCTTGTTCAGCAGCTTTATGCCGCCTGATTAGGTGTAATGGACTACCCCACTACCAGCCTTCAAATCCATTCTTTATAAATCCGACCCAGGAGAGTTTTAAACAACTGCTCCAGCAAATGACTTGTTGGAGTCATACTTCCCGGATCTACAGTGTTTGCAGCTTGATAAACATATCCTCCACATTAAGGCATTGCATAATAGGAAAACCCAGGGGAAACATATCGCCCCTCTACAGTTAACCCCTTTAGTGTCTCACAACATGTATTTAATACTGAGAAGCATAATTGTATATATAGCATATATATTATATGTGTGTTCACTTTTTGGATGACATATCAAATCTAGGATGAGGTTAATTTGTGTATGAGGTCTACTTTATCCATGTGTTATTTGAACACATATCCTTTTTGATTATGTCCTAACTTGATGCTTATTGGTCCCTGAGGAGCACCGTATAAGTACAATTTGTGATCCCCTTGAATGAAATTTCTCACAGGGGCATTAGTATACAATAATTTTTTTTTTTTTTTATCACCCTAACACACAGTGACTATTCTATTGAGTTTGTATTAAAAATAGGTTTTTATCCAGATAGACTGTATAAAAATACTATAGTATTGGTTATTCTATCACAATAAGAGATGGGGAATGCATAAGGTACATTAAAAATAATATTCTTCCCCATGGGAGTATAAATATTAAATATCACCAGTCATTATAGGACATACATTCACCTCTTTGATTCTTGATTTAAATATCTATCACTGATATAATTTCCTGTTCCATAATAAATAACACATATCATTAATCCATAGGGGTGCTTCAAAAAATAAATAAAAAGCAACATTACGAGTCAAGGGGCTGAACAGGTATCCAGTAAAATAATAAATGTATTTCTCATGTATCCAACAATCCTTCATTATCAATGCCACTTGTTCCCCCAATCACTGTCTGTGCCAGTTTACTACATTTACCAAGGAGTGATAAAATTACCTGTTCTTGTGTTTACTGCACTGTCAAAGTGAAGTACAGTGAGGACCAGGATTGTCTGTAATCGAGCGGCAGGAGAGCAGGAAGTGTTCATTTATTTACAGTATATTTAACATTTAGTTCACCTATACTAACATTCTTTTTGCTGGACAACACTTTTTAACTTGAATGGTTCAATCACACCTTTTTTGGTAATATGGATCTACATACACTTTTCTACAGACACATGCATGGTGATCTGTGTGTTTGTATACAGGCAGTCCCCGGGTTACGTACAAGATAGGTTCTGTAGGTTTGTTCTCAAGTTAAATTTGTATGTAAGTCGGAATTGCATATAATTGTAACTCCAGACAAACTTTTTTTGGTCGCTGTGACCATTAAATGTAAATAATGTTGGATTGTCATAAGAACCAGGATTAACAATAAAGCCTAATTGCAGACACCTTTAATAACTTTTGTAGCTGATCATTGCAGTCTAGGGTTAAAGTACAGTAAATTACGAATTATCAATGGTCCATTTGTAACTAGGGGTCATCTGTAAGTCAGGTGTTCTTAAGCAGCCTGTATGTATGTGTAAGCATTTGTCACTTGTACTACCAAAATTGCCACTAGTTATCATTCCTGGAGCAGGTGGCTCTAGATGATTTATGTATTAACCCCTTCATGCTCACTGACAGATATATCCATCAGTGAGCTATGAAGGGTGTATGAAGAGAGCTTCCTACAGGCATGGGGTTTGCTGCATATTACAGAAAACACTCATCGGTAACACCTGCAGTCAGTGCTATCACCAATCTCGGGTGTAAACCCCTTGATTGATGGCAGAGATGGTGACATAACGGGAAGCGTCGATCTCGACAAGGATGGTGCCCCCCACCACTGGTTGCCAAGACAACCTTGGGTCTTCGTTAGACCCAAGGCCACCTGGTTAAAGAAGATTTGTTACAATCAGCCAGAGGCTAATTGTAATGAATCCTACGTAAAAACACCATTTACTGCAATATGGCAGTATTGCAGTATATGGTAGGAATTATCAGACTATCCGGGGTTAAAGTACCCTAAAGGGTCTGAAAAATAGTATAAAAAAGTAAAAAAAATAATAAAGTATTAGAAATTCAATTCACCCCCCTTTCCCTAAAACTGATATAAAACTAAATAAACAGTAAAAATGACAAACATCGATCCAATGTTTCAACACTGATCTGACACTAATCTATCAAAATATAAAAACAGTTATTGTAGACGATGATCCCCAAAACAAAAAATAGCGCCCAAATGTCTGAAACACTACTTTTCCACCATTTTGCATCACATAAAAAATGTAATACAAAGTGATCAAAAGGTTGCATAGTCCTCAAAATGGTAGCAATGAAAACATCACTTCATCTTGCAAAAGAGGACACCTCATACAGCTCTGTACACCAAAGAATTATTATTAGTTATTAGGGTCAGAAGATGGCGAAACTAATTTTTTCTTTCGTACCATTGTTTTAATTTGTGAAAATGTATTAAAACACAATAAAACCTATATACATTTGGTAACACCGCGATCATGCGCAACCAAAGAATAAAGTTGACGTGTCATCTGAAGCACACAGTGAAAGTGGTAAAAACTGAGCCCACAAGAATTTTTTTCCAGCTTGCCTATACACAGCATGGAATAATATATTACATCACTGAGAAGTAACATTTGTTACACAGAAAATAAGCCCTTACACAGCTCCATACAAAAATTAAAAAGTTACAAATTTTTGAAGGCGGGGAGCAAAAAACTAGTGAAAAAAGTCAGCGTCCTTAAGGGGTTATTATTTTTGTTAATAAGTGGACAAAAGAAACTATTTTCTTCATCTTTTTCAAATACATTTTTTATATTTCATATATTTAGAGGAATACTAGAATATTGAAATGTATTAAGACTAAGTATGTGGCTAAGTGAGTTATATTTACATAGTTTACCATACTGCATTCCACTGTATAACTGAAAATATAATAATTTGCTATAAGGTCCCTTTGCTTTCTCTTATAAGCCAAATGCCTATTGTACCTCAGGTCAAACTAAACAAAAAAGGTTATAAACATCAACATTATTTGTCATGATCTATTGCATTAAATGCAGACTTACCAAACGTCTGTGTCCCATGCAATCTTTGCTTTGACATGTGCATTCCATACTATAGAAAACTCCAGAATAAGGCTATGATTTACTCAGTATACCAATGAAATAATGCAATAGGTGTATCCAAGATTGTAATTTCCAGTAAGTATTTCCGCAGAGATTGTTTCCCAGAAGGTAAAGCATCACCTACTTGAAGTGCATTAAAATATACTGAACTGCAAAATTTAAATTAATTTTTGACTTCAAGCATGCCCAAGGAACATGTATAATGTTCTTTAATCTTGCCAGCTTCTTCAATCCACACTCCGACAACATCAGTAATTTTGTTATAAGTCATGAAAAAGACTAATTGCATTTGTTCCTTAAATATCTTAAATATAAGCTGTAATTGGTGAATTGATTGTATTCATTTATAGAAGTTATTCACAATCATAAGGTAGGTGATTACATGCCAGGTATTTGACTTTGAATGTGTCATATAAAGTATATTAGTTATGTTGTTATGCTCTGATTTTCTTTTCATTATTTCATTGAATGTATAAAAAATATCTGCACAAAAGACAAAGCTGTATAATGTGTAGATCCAAAAAACAACTTTGACCTTTCATGTCATAGGCTCCACATACAGGTTCCATGTGGTAAAGAACTTTGGTTTCTGGAAATCACTTGCTTAATCAGATTAAGATTTGTAGGGTATAGCAGCCAATTCAACAACTAAAATTCTTGGGGTTGTATTCCTCATCTGAGAAATTTTGCCATGTAAGGTCAATTACCATGTAGCAAGAGGCCACTGTCAGAACCCAAAGATTCCCAGTGGTATCCAAAAGCATTAATTTGCTGTATGTAACATTGACACATATTGTTAAAAAAATTATTCTTCTGGGCAGACCACTGTCTTCCTTTGCTTGATGGTCTAGTTCTGCTTCCCATGTACACACTGGCATGGAAACACTCACTCTGCATGGTCACAATGCCAATTGCAGCAATTCGCAATATGCTTAACCCCTTAAAATGAGCCTGTCATCACACTAACCCCCCAAAACCTATAAACTTTACCTTCTTCTGTAATCTGTACATGCTGTAGAGATGTTTTTAGCATATTTCTCGGTTACAGCATGAATGAAAAATCATCTTTTATTCTTTTGTTGTCAAGCAACCCTTATGAATATGATATGTCCTCTAAAAAAATTAAATCTAAAATTTACTTTAAAATATGAAAAAACAGTGTTCAATCTGTAAGCCTCCTAACTTCCTAATTAAATAACATATAATAAATAATGTTAGTATAAAACAGACAAATGGTTAATGTTAGTTAGCAACCAATGTGGGCAGTTAGACTAACTGTATGATGAGCCTAACATTTAAAAATCAGAAAATCTAAATCTAAACTAATTTATAGCATTATTGTGAAGCACAACATGTCATGAAAAAACAGTATGAAAATAAACTTGGTAAGATAAAGTGTTCAAAGTTATAACTGTATATCGTGGAAGATTTCAAAATTCAGGCTGTGTCCTAAAAAACACCATCCTTTCCCTAGAACTAATATAAATATAAATAAGCATAAACACATTAGGTAACCCGCATCCAAAAATACCCGATCTAATAAAATATATTTTTCACTGTGTTTAACCCCGTAATAGAAAAAAGCACACAAAGTTGAAAGTGGCACTTTTTTGCCATTTTTATAAAGAATTTAAAATTCAATAAAAAGTGATCAAAAGGTTGTTTAATCCCAAAAATGGTAGCATTGGAAATGTCATCAAAAGTCACAAATATTATACCACCCACAGCTCTGTACAAAGTATGAAAATGTTACTAGCTCCAGAAGATGGCAAAATCCTCCCCCCAAATTTTTGTACAGGAGGTTTTAATTTTTGTAAATGTATGAAAAAAATTATAAAACCTATATAAATGTGTTATCCCTGTGATTGCACCGACCCAAAGAATAAAGTAGACATGTCATAAAATCCAAGCCCACAAGAAATCGTTGCAAATGCGTTTTTTCACCATTTTCACTGCATTTGGATTTTTTTCCCCACTTCCCAGTACATGGCATAGAATATTAAATACCATCACTATGAAGTGCAATTTGTCACACAGAAGACAAGCCCTCACAGAGCTCTTTACGTATAAAAATAAAAAGTTTGAGATTTTTGAAGGTTGGGAGTGAAAAATTGAAATGAAAAAACAAAAAAGGGCCAGGTCATTAAGGGGTTAAGATTATGTGTTAAACAATAAAAGTGATACATGCTTTCATTTTACTTTCTGAAACAGTTACCATATTAGTTCTAATTTTCTACTAGCTACCATTCAATGAAAATTTTGAAAAGTTTGCTTACTTAAAAATTAAAGTATATATCCTACTTATGTGATGGACCCACATTCACAGGATATTAACCCCTTAACGCCGAAGCCACTTTTCACCATCCTGACACGGCCCATTTTTTCAAATCTTCCCTGTCACTATAAGTGGTTATAACTTCAGGACGCTTTAACATATCCAAGTGATTTTAAAATTGTTTTCTTGTGGCACATTGTACTTCATGTTAGTTGAAAAATTTTGGTGGTATGTTTTGCATTTATTTATGAGAAAATCAGATATGTAGTGAAAATTTGGCAAAAATTCTCGATTTTCGAACTTCAAAATGTTCTACTTTTTCCACACATAGTCATAACAGCAAAAAAACTTAATAACTAACATTCGCTGAATGTCTACTTTATGTGGACATGGTTTTTTATGCATACTCTTATTTTGTAGGATGTTATGGGCCTTTGAACGTTAGGTGCAATTTTTCACATTTTCATAAAAAACGCAAAATCCTGCTATTGAGGGACCTGCTCAGGTTTCAAGTCACTTTGAGAGGCCTAAATAAAAATAAAACCCATAAATTACCCCATTATAGAAACTACACCCCTCAATGTAGGTAAAACAACTTTTATGAAGTTTAATTGTTTTACAGGGTGTGGGGAATTGCTCTGGTAGATGCTTTGTAGCAGTGCAGGAAGCAGGGACACACGCAGAGTTAAAGTCCAAAAATCAAGTGTTTATTCACACTTCCTTGTCAAAACATAAATTCAGCCTTAGCTTAGGCACATAAAGTACAAAATAAACCCTGCCCGGCTGGGCACTGCCTAATATAATAACAGCCCCTAACTATACATGTACCAGGCTGCCTGGCACACTCTCTTGGCAATCAGAATATCAGAATACCTTTGCTACTACGTTTCGGCTGACTCTACGCAGCCTCTCTCAAGCAGCTTGAGAATGGCTGCATAGAGTCAGCCGAAACATAGCACTTACCACTGGTGGAATAAATATTCACTATTTATCTTGGAGTGCTGCTTCCTTCCTTGGAGTTTGTATGCATATGGGATCCTGAGTCAGTTCCTTGAAGCCTGCACCCACATTGGATTTAATCCAGTTATCCACAGTGCTGCTCCTTCTACCTATTTATTAGAATACCTTTGCTGTGTGAACACGGTCCAGCCTTCAGCTCTCCAGGTAGTGCCTCCCTTACTGCTTCTGGCCTGCAGACTAAATCAGGCTCTAACGAGGTCTGTGACCCGCACCTGTGGGCTACACAGAAACCCAGGACAGAAGCCCGGATGGAGTAGGAGTCCCACTACCAGTCTTCCCCTACTCCATAATAAGCAGGCCCATTACGGACATTACAAAGGTGTCTATGCTAGCTAGGCCAACATAGACCAAACAGACTACTCCTGCTTACAACATGTCTGCATTAACCCTTGGGTTACTGCAGACAAATCCAGGGCTTTTACCACACACCCTTCATCTGCCTGTATGACACATAGCGGTTTTCCCAAATGACACCTCTCCCCTTTTCACAAGGGGTTGAAACAAAATCGGATACAATTTTGAAAGTACATTTTTTTTGGCTAAGTTAATGTGTTTTTCCCAAAAAGTACAAATTATCAGTGGATAAAATACCAAAACACTCCACAAAATTTGATACCCAATCTCTCCTGTGTATAACAATGCCCCATATGTGGTGGTGACTTGCTGTATGGGCACACGCCAGGGCATCGAAGGGAAGCTGCGCCATTCAGAGCAGATTATGCATTGTCACTTTTTATTGGCTATACAATCTTTAGTTTTTGGCAATTTGGACATATAAGGGCTTGTTTTTTGTGACATGAGATGCACTTTACAAATATTTCATTTTAGTGGGTCATTATCATCAGTTTTGGTTTCCTTTCTTTTTGTACTTTTTGGGGGTCGTACAACGTACACTAAAATTACTATATTTTCTTTATTCTACAGATCACTATGATTACGGTGATACCTCATTTATATTTTTTTTCATTTATTTTTACAATTTTACTGGAAAAAACTAATATAGAGGAAATCTAATTTGTTTTTGCATCGCCATCTTTTCGGAGACGTTACTTTAATAGTTTTTGGTTGACAGAGCTAGTTTAGGGCTTATTTTTTACGTGTTGAGTTGTCCTTTCAATTGGTACCATTTTGGCGCAGGAAGAGGATCGCGCAGCCCCGGGCACTGGCAGTCCCTGGCTGCAATCGGAACCACGGACTCCCCCCCTGGGAAGCGCCGCAGGGGGTCCGAGTCTTGTGAAATGCCCCTAACATGGCGCGTTGTATTAGGGATTAACAGCCGCAATCAGAGAAATCTCCAATCGTGGGTGTTAGAGCCGGGTGTAGGCTATAATATATAGCCGACACCGGACGCTTCTGGCCCCGGCTCCTTTCCGGAAGTTTGACGTAGTAGTACTGCATTTTGCAGGAACACACCTCCCGTGATGCAGTACTATTACGTCAAATGTCGGGAAGGGGTTAAGAAACCATGTGATCATCATATATCCAGGATATTTTGTTTTTCCAATGGAATAATTTGTATGCGTAGTAAAATTATCATCTTGATTTATATAGTGATAACATATTCCACAGCACTATACAATTTTCAGCTAACATGTGAAAATAAAATTTGATTTTAGAGTTTGAATCTTTCAAACACTTTGAGAGAAGCTTCTGCATGCAAGAGCTTTTAGGCTAATATTTATGAAGGTTTCTAGTGATAACCTCTAAGCAAAGATTTTAAGAACCATAAGGTAAAATCCTGTTACAGAAATTATATTGCAATATTTTTAAACTTTTATGTAATCTATTTTGCTGAAACCTCTTCATGTATATTTTAAAAATGATACTGAAAAATGACATTATTTTTGTATAGAGATTGGCAAGTATCATGCGCTATGGGGTAATAAGATTGGAGAAATACGTTTGTCTTAAAAATGACTTCCCACTACAGAAGAAAACGCTATATGATTGCTATTAAGGAAACCTCTGATTACTACCTGTTGCTTGCCAGTCATAATCATGACTGTAATACATCGTTTCAGCACCTCGGAGAGCACATGCTGCATTCTGATTAAAACCTAAAGCTAACCAACTCCTTGAGGAGAGAAAGTGTGCAAGCTGTTCTTCACCAGGTGTTTAAGACTCAAATTTCAACTTTTTCCCACACCAAAGCTTTCTCCACAAATTACACAGTGAGATTAATGTAATGAAGTTGAACAGAACCATACCATTGCTCATCTTTCATGAGAAGCAATCATTCTTTCCCTGAAATGTCTTCATTAGCATTATTCCCAGAATGCACTGCCTTTTGTTTGCAGAGTGATTAATATGTCAACTAATTGATGTTTGTTTATAGCTGTCACTAGCTGAAGGCATCCATTAACCCTCTATTTACCTATAATAGCCTCATATGGCTGGTGAGGATATGTTTTAAATTCAATAACTAAATAATTTTAGCCTTTTCATGTTCTGTAAAATGTATTCAAGAAGCAAGTATCCTCACTTATTGCTTTACAACCTAATTCATATTAAAGAAAGAATTAAACCTACCAATTACACATACAAACAAACTGACCTTTTCAACTCAAATATGCATATAAACGTACAGTAACATGCAAAAAGTCAATAAAAACCTAAATATTTCACATTAAATTATATTTTGAAAATGCCTTTATAGGGCCATGTTGTGGCAGGTTGATGCATAATCAATGTAGAACTGTGGTGTGTTAAAGGGGTTTGACACTTTTCTTCACATTTTTTGTAATATATGTGAAATTGTGAGGGATAGGACATTAGACAAATTATCAAAATACATCTATTAATAGTTCTGCATTCGTTCTTTCCTGAAATGTAAAGTGATGCCCTTAGTTCAGAAATGTCTTACCTCATCAGCTGCCATTCCTACCTATAAAATGGTCATAGATGGAGGGTCATGTGATCCTAAGTGTCCATCCTCCTGGCAGGACCTTATGTTAGTATTTAAAAATACAATCTGAAGGTCCTCTATACATAATGTTTACTATACATCTCAGGAAAGTGATGCAGAATATTTAACAGATGTATGTTGGTAAGTTTCTAAGAGTTAGTAAAAGGAGATGTAGGTGCTGTTAGCTATTGTTCACATCTGAGTCAACCCCAATAATAATCCTCTTTAATCCAAATATCATAATAACATTAATAATAATAATAATAATAATAATAATAATAATAATTATTATTATTATTATTATTGTTATTATTATTTATAGGATGTAGTTGGAACATTTTTGTTTTTGTCACTTGACCTTCACTTTCTCACTTCAGCACTTTGAAAATAATGCATAAATTCACTTTATATGTTGTCTAGATTTATCTCTCGGTACAATAATATACGGTTGATATGTGATTATTTGTGGATGGGTTACTTTACTTGTCGCCTAGGGCTACATTTATTTTATAAGCAGTAATATTGTCATTAATTAGGAGACTATTTATGTGTCATTCATGTATCATATCTTCTTGTAGCTATGTTCCATTATACAGTGTCTTGCCTTTAAATTGTTCTAATAATAGATGCATCCAATACATACAGTATAAAAACCTTATTTACTTTATCTTCTTTATGGCAATGGTTATTTGTACTGGTCTTGACATATATTTTTTCCAGTTCAGTAATTCTAATGTCAGTACCTGCGAAACAAAGTTTCAAAGATCACAAAGATACAACTAAAATACCAAACCAGGTTTTCTGTATGTCCTTACATACAATGACATAAAACCTTTAAAAACTCTATGTATATTTTAACTTGAACCAATGGATTTGGGTTTTATCCAAACTTGGTTGTCTGATTCTTCAGTATTGTTCCACATAAATCACAGGATGGAGGATAACTGTGGATTGGCGGTGGTTTGACTTCTGATTATATCCTTTTCCCCCATCTGAAAGGAGAGACAGTTGTTCAGGCAGCTCCCTGTTCCATTCATCTGTATTGTTTAAATTGTATTACATAGCAGCTATTTCTAGCAAGGGAATAAATGGAACAGCAGCACACCTATGCTACCATTGCTCAATTTAGATATAGGACAAAGGAACTGCATTCTTGTAAACAGTAGGGTTCTCGGGGGTCTATATTTACGGCATACATTGAGGCATGCATCCAACACATATACCCAAATGTTGTCTTGGAACAACATATGCTAAAAAGGAGTTGATTTCTCCCTACAATTTATTGGTGTAGATCAGCTTTCTTTTTGTAACTGTTGTGAAGCTTTGTGGGTGGCATGGATAATTGTCAACATAGCATTATCCATAAGGTGGGAGCTCCAGGGAACCAACATTAATGCTGAGCAATCCTGACATATCTGCCCTGGCCGGAAGTTCTGACTGGCTTCCTGGCACCAGACACGTTAAATTCTACCACCATCAATGACTTACTGCTACATGTAATGATTTCCCTTGCATGTACTCCGTGAGCATTGGTTGAGCACTAACTAAATCTTTAGCCTGTTGCTGCCTGCAGCATTGCTCCCATTACTGCTCCTCCAGCTTAGAAGTGGCCACTCTCTGGTAGCTGTCGGCCGCAATGCTCACATTCTGCTCAGACCCCTGTAAGTCACATTCTATCAGTAGCCACCTTTGTTTATCTGCTCAGTGTTAACTTCATCCTGTCTGTTATAATGAGCAGAACATGCTATGAATAAGGACCTTTTGGTCGGAAACACGTCAGATCGACAAAACTGTCTGCATCTTCCCTATGTGAATGTTATGTACACTGAATAAAATCCCACCACAGCCCCTCAGACTCACAAGCATAATTTTCAAAGTTTATTTTAGAAGGAAGGAGGTCATGGATGATAAATATAAGAAGATTATATTCACAGTATCTGGATCTATGAGTAAGTGCCCCTGGTTTATCATGCTTGATATTGATTGTAGATTTTCTTCAAAACTAAGCTTTTTAATCCAACACTTATGATGGATGCCTTACTGTTTGTCTTTCAGGTATGCCCCATTTGATTGCAAAGTTATGCAAAATATAAACTTTTTGGTTGCCTGATTGTGCCTGTGCCTGATTGCTAAATATCTGAAATAGTAAAGTCAGTCATGGAACCCTCCAGCCTGGGCACACTTCAGAAGTTGGTTACTGTTTCACATCTGATGATCCATCTCACGCATTATAGTATTACAGGAGATCACCTTACCATTGGATTTGTCTGATTTCCTCAGTCATGGAGATGTTGCCACTCATTCCATAATACATATTCCAGGGGAATTTTGACATTAGTTATTACACTGTTTTTCAAGGGGTTTGTGTTAAAAGAAGAAAAGATAACAACAATGTATGTTGTTGTTTTTGCATCTACAACCATCCCAAGGTCATCCTGTAGTGTATGTGAAATCAGTATTCTTCTGCTTTGTCTTAATATAGGACTATAACTATGCAATGCTCCCAAGGGAGTTTGAGTTTTCTGTGTCTTTTATGATGAGTCCTATTGCTCCAGCTAAAGCAAGATCTTAGAGGGTAAGGTCACTGATAGTAAAATTGATATACTTCCAAATCTTACAGAAATGGATAAATGGCTAAATAATGGCTAAATAATAGAGATGAGCAAGCACTAAAATGCTCGAGTGCTCGTTACTCGAGTCGAACCCCATTGAAGTCAATGGGAGACTCGAGCATTTTTCAAGGGGACCAAGGCTCTGCAATAAAATGTGTCATTTTATTGAGAAATAAGGAAGTCAGTCCTGTTTCTTCGGTTTTTTTATTCAATGGAATATTCGTGGAACTTCAAAAAGGAGAACGACCCGTGTTAAACATCTGCAATGTGTTCTTCACACATATTGTTCTTCACATACTATTGTGAAGAACAGCGTTCTGCACTAATGTCTTCTGATAAGTTAGCAGATGTAGGGAAACATCTGCAATGTATTCTTCACTAAAGAACACATTACAGATATTTCCCTACATCTGCTAACTTATCCGAAGACACGAGTATTGTTCTTCACATACTATTTTGAAGAACACCGTTCGGCACTAATGTTTTCTGATAAGTTAGCAGATGTATGGAAAGATCTGCAATGTGTTCTTCACTGTGTTCTTCACTGTGTTTCCTTAAAAGAAAGCTCGTTATCGAGAAATACTCGTCCGAGCAACGAGCCATTTCAAGTACGCTAATACTCGAATGAGCATCAAGCTCGGACGAGTATACTCGCTCATCTCTACTAAATAACTTGGCCTTATGTGACTACACAACAGTAGGTACATCTGCAGGAAATCTATGGAGGGACTCACCAAACACAGGCGGGTTGGGGCTCTTTGAGTGGTGTGATGGACATCTAAAAATTACTGAAGAGATAAAGAGATAAAAAGAATAAAAATAGCACTTCTGAATATGCAAAGCTATTTTATGTTTCCTGATCCAGAAGATCCACAGCTTACCACATCAAAGTAAACTGACAACTGAAGCAATAACTGCCTGTAAATAGGAACATTAAAATGTCAATCTTTATTTCTTATAATATTAAAAACTAGGCTCATAACCAACAAGAACCTTGCACTTGTTCTGTGCAAATACAGGCTTAGGTACCTCCTTTAGGACCAACTATACATCAGCCAACCCTCTCCATATGTACTCGGGCTGGAGGACATTCAGATGATTATAGTCTGTCACCTCATTAGTCACCCTTGTTATGTTACAATGGTAGCTGAAATGACAATTGTTCGCAAACTTCCAGGGATATCAACAAATTAGAGGATCTATTAAAGTGCTAGAATAGAGCCGAAAGAGTTTTCCCCCTATTTTATCTTATGGCTTCCATTCACATGTAAATCTCTTATAAAGTGCCGTGCTACAGTAGCATAAATGTGCACGGCACAGAAGTACACCTAACGCGTTTCCCTGCCAATGGTCGGCGTAGCAGTTCATCAGAGCTGTGTAGTGGATTATACAAAAGTAAAGCACATCAAGATCGAGCCACATCATTCCATATTGCACCGCTAATGTTCTGGCTCATCTTATTCTTATCAATGTGCTATACTGTCTAGGTCAGCAGTGTTATCTATTCTGTGCATCATTTTTGAGCCAGGATGCTCTATATCTTGCTGCATCCTCTCTATCTGGCTCATGTATATTGATATACTTGCTGACTAACTAGACAAGACAACGGCACTAGTTTGTCCACGCGTCCCACGTGCACGCGCAGCTATATATAGCCTAATCTCTGCCCACCGTAGGAGGATTTTGACCAGTGGGGCTTAACTTGTCCACCGTCAGTACTCTGCGTATTAATGACAGACCGAGGACGTCACCAAAAGAGGTATGCCCCGATCTACCAATCACCAGAGTCATGGTAAAGTATCCACCCACCACAATCTAGGCCAATCCCATTTCAGTAGTGTAGTAACGCGGATATGTAACTCGGGATGTTTACATTGTGGATCTGTGTGGTAAATGTCTATCATAGATTAGTGAACACACCGATTTGGGCTTGTTATTAGTATGGGATGGTGGATTAAAACCAGGAACCCAATCATCACAGGGGCAACAGCAACTATATATCGGCGTAATGGTGGCCCCTAGTAATACTGTATGCTGCATCGTTGCGTAATGCTGACAAAAGGTCTGGGCTATTTATCCTTCTGATATGCTGAAGTGCAAGGTTCTTGTTGGTTATGAGCCTAGTTTTTAATATTATAAGAAATAAAATTTACATTTTAAAGTTCCTATTTACAGGCAGTTATTGCTTCAGTTGAGACTTTACATGACCAGACAACTCCATTACCAGACAACAAAAATAATTTGACTGTAATCTTATATTTTATAAATATATTTTTATATTTTATATAAGTTAACATTCAGTATATTAGATATCCTTGGTAGTTCCTAGTCACTGTTGAGTTTCTATAAATTGTATAGAAATATTCAGCTTACCCAGAGAAAATAGTGATATGTATCAGGATAACCAAACAGGAACAACTTTATTCTAGAAGTGTAGATAGCAAAAAATACTCCTACTAAACGGTATCCAATAGCCAGATCCACCAGTATATATCAGCAGAAATTCTGCTGGATGGATAAAGTCAAATTGAGCTGGGCAAGAGGACAGTATGAAGG
>WNYA01002796.1:0-34035 GCA_019512145.1 Engystomops pustulosus | reverse complement strand
ACGAGCATCGGGAAAAGTTTGTCTCGAATAACGAGTACCCGAGCATTTTAGTGCTCGCTCATCTCTAGTCTCAATCCTTGTCGAGCAGAGGTCAGCCTCAGCTTTATTAGCTATGTGTCTAAGACCTTGTATGTTGCTCACAGACCTGTGACACCGATTGCCTGTACCTCCGAAAGCAGAAAGCAGGTCTTAGTTGGTCACCAGGTGACACAAGTTGACAGAGACAAGGAATGGGTAAGATCCTTCCACATGCCACTAATGTGTGTTTAAGCCTAAATAGTGATCCGAACCCCACCAAACAGAGGGATAAAAATCCATTTGAGGGCATACTGTAGGCTCAAGAGGAATATATCAACTCAGCATGAGTTTATCATTGTCACCCTCCAACTTGCTGGGTGTTTGGGCATTGTACTAATAAAGCACTGCCAAAGACCTAACATATCGAGAAACTCACAAGTTGAACAAGCAGTGAGCCCACACCATGATCCCAGATTAAGGCCTTGAGGATGAACTGCAGCTAGAGATGAGCGAACACTAAAATGCTCGGGTACTCGTTATTCGAGACAAACTTTTCCCGATGCTCGAGTGCTCGTCTCGAATAACGAACCCCATTGAAGTCAATGGGAGACTCGAGCATTTTTCAAGGGGACCAAGGCTCTGCACAGGGAAGCTGTGCCAAACACCTGGGAACTCAGAAAAAAAGGATGGAAACACAACGGAAATGGACAGGACACAGCAGGGGCAGCATTGCATGGGATGCTTCTGAGGGCTGATTAATCGCACCATTATGCCCACAAAATTATGGGCAACAGCATGGCCATGACAGCGGAAAGAAGGACGCTAGAGAGCATTCTAAAACATCCAATAATTGACCCTACACTATAGGGACGGCATGCCGAGCAGCGGCAGCAGGCTAGAGAGTGGCATGGCGACATACCCTAAATGGAATCAGGCTTCAAACCAATGGGTGGCAGAGAGGAACCGAAGGAGGTGAGCAAGAAGCGCTCAAATAATATCGGTACATGATCAAAGTTGGCCAGATATTTGTGGATGACACAGCGGGTGGCCGACAAAGTTAACATGGGAGCCCTTGCAAACAACCCCAAAATTCTGCCTGAACCACAGATCGTTGATAAGGGGACCAGTATGCTTACAGTTATGCCAGTCGCTGCAACTGGCTGCAGTCTCCTTTCGAATACAGTTTTAAAATAAATAAAAACCCTCATCCAAAAGCTCTGTATAATGCTGCACCCCCTAACTCTCCTTCTTATCTCCTCTATCGCCCACCCGTGCATCCTTAGATCCGCAGTGATCTTAGATAACCTCTACCCCTAGTGCGGACCTCCACTCGCGTCTCCCAAGACTTCTCGAAGAGCTCGCCACCAATTCTATGGAATGCTCTGGCCCGACTATCAGACTAATACCTAACTCCAAAATTTCAAACGTGCTCTTAAAAACCCATTCTTTAGGAAAGCCATAAACTCAATAAACTCGCATGAAGTTTTAACTCTTCTAAACCCCGTCCTGTGAGTCCTCCCATCTGTTATCCAGACACAAACAGGCACAGACTTCTATGCAAGTTCCCTCACCCTGAGACCTGGTATATAAGATACGGATGACCCTGAGTGGTTCAAGCGACAGCAATTCCATATTATATTTTTTATATATATAAGAAGAATGGCTGACCTTAAATATTCTTTTACCTCGGTTACCCATTCATCTTTCATAAACCGTCGTAAGCTCTGGCGAGCAGGGGACATCACTTCCCTGTTGTTCCATACAATGTTGTGCTTCGGTTACAGTACATTTGATGTGTTTTCCTATTGATTTGTAAAGGTAAAGCGCTACAGAATTGATGAACTAGATAAAGAAAGATTATTATTATTTATTATGATGGAGGCAGTGAACTAGTAGTACGATTGAAAGGTGTTGCCACTGCAAAACTATGTAGTTGGATATTGGGAGTGGAGTGGTGTCTGCAGCCAGGCGAGCTTTTCGCCAATCAAGCCCTGTCTATAGCTACTCCCAAAACAGCAATTCTAAGAACCTTTTATATACGATCAAAAGTGTAAGTAGCGTTCTTATAAGTTTAGGGATATGGCGGGGTGAGGGGAAGGAATGTAAACAAGATGCGCAAGAAGCCGCTTGTGAAAATAATATACCCTAAATGGTAAAAGTTTGCAATGCAAGTATATCTGTTTGTGGATTCACAGCAGGGTGGGAAAAAGTTAACAACTTTGAGTGAAGGCCATGTATAGATCTGGGCGGTGTGCATTTATCGACTAGCTCAGCAGTTTCAGCACCGACTGCGGTAGTTCGCGACGGGCAATGCTGCTGTGGCCTAGAGGCTTACCGACTGATGGCGCCCATGCCCCCGGTGAGTAATTCGGAGGAGGAGGAGGTGGAGGAGGGGGGTTTGGGAGAGGATAGTAGTCCTTGGAGACCTGGACAGAGGTTTGTATAGCCCAGCAATTCTCTGCGTCGGCAGTAGTATATGACCAGCCCCAGGGTCAGACTCGGTACCAGCCTGGCACCAAGTTAAGTTGTAGTAGCTTCTTATAAGTTTGGGATATGCGGGTGAGGGGAAATGTAAAACAGATGCGCAGAAGCGCATGATGCGCAGGGAGCTGGCGCTCCGCTGCCAGGCGAGCTTCGCCAATCACGCCCCTGTCTCTAGGCTACTCCCCAAACAGCACGTTAAGAACCTTTTGTATAAGATCAAGTGTAAAGTAGAGTTCTTATAAGGTTAGGATAAGCCGGGGGAGGGGAATGTAAACAGATGCGCAGAAGCCGTGAAATAATATCCCTAAGTGTTATAAAAGTTTGCAGTATATTTGTGGATAACACAGCAGGGGGTGGACAAAGTACAACTTGATGTGGAATCATGAAAAACAACCCAAAATTTCTGCCATGACACACCTGTTTGCTAAAAGGGACGATGTATCTGGAGGCAGCTATATGGACGACTTTTGGAGGTAGCACTGGAGACAACGGTGGAGGCTGCTATGAGCACACAATTTAATTTGGATAGATAGTGCCTGTATGTTGGCGTCCCAAACATTTTTCAACCAGAGAGCCGGTAGGTGGCCTCCAGTAAATGGATAATGAGTGCCTGTAGGTGGCAGGCCCAAAATGTTTCCAAACCAGAGACAGGTAGGTGGCCTGCAGAAAATGGATAGATTTGAGTGCTGTATGTGGCAGTCCAAAATTTTTCAAACCAGAGCGCAGGTAGGTGGCCTCAGTAACTGAAGAGATTGAGTGCCTGTATGTGGCAGCTAGAGCGAGTCCCAAAAAAATTTTTCCAACCAGAGGAAGCAGGTAGGTGGCCTCCAGTAAAAGGCATTAAGATGAGTGCCTGTAATGTGGCAGTCCCAAAACCTTATTTCAACAGAGAGCAGGTAGGTGGCCCAGTATAAATGGAATAATTGAGTGGCCTGTATGTGGCAGTTCCCAAATATGTTTAACCAAGGAGCCGGAGGTGGCCCTGCAAGTAAAATGAATAGATTGAGTGCCGTATGTGGCAGTCCACCATTTTCAAACAAGAGGAGCAGTAGGTGGCCCTCCAGTAATTCCACAGTAAAGGAATAGATTGAGTGCCTGTACTGTGGCAGTCCAAAACCTTTTTCAAACCAGAGGAGCAGGTAGGTGGCCCCTCCAGCTAAAATGGAATAGTTGAGTGACTGTATGTGGAAGTCCAAAAAACTTTTAAACAGGGACCGGGTAGGTGCCCTCCAGAAAATGCGAATAGATGCAGTGCCTGGATGTGGCCACTCACAAAAATTGTTTCAAACAGAGGACGTGGTAGGTGCCCCTCCAGAAAATTAAATGCATGAAGTACTATAGACAAGAGCAGTGGCCCTGTCAAAAAAAATAGCAATTTCCCTCTGCTTTACTGTACAAAGAGGAGGGGAAGAGGAAGGGAGGAGGAGAGGAGGGGATCAATGATGTCAGTTTCTCGTTTGCAAAAGCTTCCTTCACCTGGGGAGATTGGAAATCTGAGAATCCAGACTTTATTCATTTTTAATCAAGCGTCAGCCCTTCAGCGCTGTCAGTCGGACAGGCGGTGTAAGCTATCGGGATGATGCCACCAGTGCACTGAAAAACCGCTTCGACAAGACGCTAGCGGCCAGGGCAGGCAAGAACCTCCAAGGCGTACAGCGCCAGTTAGGCCCACATGTCAAGCTTGAAACCAGTAGTGTAGGGAGCTGTGTGTGAGTCATGTAGGACGAGGGTATGGTCAGCACATCATATCCTACCCATCTTCTAGTAAAGTCAGCCCTACTCTGCCGAGAATGGGGACAGGTGACAGTGTCTTGCTGGGTGACATTAAAGCTGGCAAAGGCTTGGAAAGCGTTTACCCTTGCCAGTGCTGGAACAAGATGCCGTCTGCTCGCCTACTCTCCCTCGCTATTGGCCCGCAGAGAACTACGCACTATGCCGCTAGCGCTGTCAGAAGGAAATACTGTTGTAAGCTTGTGCACCGGGCCTGCTGGATTAATGAATTCTCACACTCCTCCTAGCAGGGATGAGAGTGAAAAGATTTTGCTTGTACGTGGGTCAGGAGAGTTGCACACCCAGTAATCGGTGGGAAATAAATGCTTTGAACGCGAGGGTAAAGGGATAGCAGCCTAGCATGCAAACTGCCCATATGCGGCCAGAGACCAACGCGTAAGAATTCACTTACCATCACTGCCTGAATGTCCATTTCCCCTCTCCAATCCCTCCACTCCTCTTTTATGCCAACACGCTGAACAGGTGAAGGAGCTCAAACAATGGTCCCTCTTGTGTTCTCCAACATTCTCCTCCCTCTTCCTCCTCATCGTCCTCCACCTCCACCTCCTCCGATATGCCGCGAGAAAAAGACCTGAGGGTGCTTTTGGCTATCAACAAGGGAATATTCTTCCCCTGTCTCTGTGACGAGCAGCCCAAAGCTCCGACTTATGCTGAACGAGAGTTTTCAACAGGGCCAAGCAGCGGGATGGTGAGGCTGATTGATGGCGGCATTCGCCACTACCATCTGTGTTGACTCCTCAAAGTTACTCAGCCCTGACAGATCCATCAGACATCATGAGTCCCACTCCTCACTGTAGATTCCCCCTTTTTCCCCCTTTTTCTTGATGGAAGCTGACTGTATACTGACTATACACTTTCTGGTGGACCTGCTGTACCGTGACATCTGGCCGACAAGCCCAACTACAACGCTTGCGATGCTGGTAAACTCTGGATGACATCGGTCAGGTGACCCTCTCTCACACCTGTCGTGGCACGTCGCACAACGTCGGTGAGCGGGCAGTGGCAGGCGCGCTGCGCTGCCTGAGAGTGGCAGATCTGGGCTGGAATTTCTGAATGCGCACAGATGCGGCGCACCTTCGTGAGCAAAAAAGACGAAGATGGGGTATGTCTTGAGGAGGAAAACGATGAACTAGTCAGAATTAACACAGGGCCAGGCATGGCAACATGTGTCAGTCGGCCGAGTTGGCAGAGCCGCCCACCAGCGGTCACAGGCCACGTTGTCACACATAACTATGTTCCCGGCTTGACGGTTTCCAGCTTCGTTTGCAGCCCAGATCAGGTCTGCGCCGTGATGCCCTGTAATAGCTCCTTGGGCCGGGTTCGGTGCCTTTTGTCGCTAGGCTCCAGCACGCATTTGACGCACCGCCTGTCTGCGCTTAGCGATGGCAATGCACTGCTTTGCCTTAGAGCAGACCGAATGCATTGGCCGCCGTGCCCAGGATGGTAGTTGGAGGAGGAGGGAGGAGGGGTGGGGTGGAGAAGGAGGAGGCATGTAGGGCATTGAAACACCTGGACCGAGGTTAGGCCCGCAATCCTCGGAGTAGGAATATATGACCAAGAACCAGGGGCAGACTCGGTTCCCAGCTCCACAGTTAACAAATGTGCCGTCCGCATAATAGGTGTCGTGGTAAGGTGGACGTGTCAGAAACGGCGTTGGTCAGGGCAGGGAATGATGTTGCTGACACATGATGGTGCAGGGCGGGGAGGCAATCGGGAAAGTAGTGCGGTGGGAGACCAATCCCGGAGGGGGGTGGCCGCCGCCCTGGTGTTGCGAAAGGCCCTCGGGTATTATAGCATGGGCAGGCATCTCAGGCTTAAGCAATCTGGAGATGTGCACATTAAGGGCTGGGCTGTGCGGGTGGTTTGCCACTATATTTGGTTCCGTCAGCGTCCGGGGTATGGAGAGCGGAAACTGGTGGATGAGTGGAAGGATCGTGGAAGGCGACGAGGGTTTTTGTGTGGCAGGGTCCTGGGCAGGGGGCGATATCAGCTGACACAGGGGAGGAAGCAGTGGTGGTGCACGGCCGGAGGCGAGGTGAACGGGCTGTTGCCACTGAGTGGGGGGGTTTAGCATTCATATGGATGCGCATTACAGGTGGTTAGTTAAGCTAGCGTGGTGGAACCCCTTGCTGAGCCTGGTTTGGCAAATGTTGCACCACCACGTACGTCGGTCATTCCGGTGTTTCCGTAAAGAACATCCAGACCCGGTATGAAGATCTAGCCCTCGCCGGCAAGAGAACCTCGCCAAGGGAGCTTCACTAGTTTGACACATTTGGCGCGATGCACCAGCTCGGCCATGCCTCTCAGTCGGCCCATAACACTGCCCTCTTTCCAAACGGTTCTGTCGAGGACTCTCCTCCGTATCAGAAGCACTGTGTGCACCCGGCCTCTCAACCCAGCTTGGGTATGTCACATCATTATCCTCCGATCCCTCAGTCTGCTCCCCATCGGATTCCTGCCCTGACAACAAACTTACCCACGTCTGAACAACGGTGTCCTTCATCGTCGGACAAAAACCCCACTGCTTTTACACACTTCCATACGTCAAAGAAGGCTCATCACCCACAGGGAATGTGAGGTGGAAAACCTGGGAATCAGGAAATTGCTCAGCAGAAACAGGACAAAGTGGTTTTGTGATGTGGGAAGGGTCCAGAAAAAGTTCCTCAGAGGAGCCGGTTCAAAAGCCAAATTTTCCTGGAGGGGGGCAGACTGGGGGGGAGGAGGAGGTGAGGTGCAGGAGCTGGAGGAGTGGCGGATGGTGACATGGGTGGATGAGTGGGACGACTGACGGTTGGTGGACAAATGCCGAAGCATTGTCAGCAATCCACGGACATCAACCTGTTCGCCACTGTTCGGGCCTAAACAGTGCTCTACCACGAGTCCCAGTAACTTCAGACATGAAACTAGGAGTGTAGCTCAGCGGCGTTCCCTGTCCCTCATCAGGCAGGTGGTTGTCTTACCCGCCCCAGGACCACGGCCTCGACCCTTGCAGTGTGGACGCCCACGTCCCCGCCTCGTACTCACCCTAGCCCTCGGGTAAAAATTTTTAAAAATATGAGAGTTTATACCTGATTTTTTTTAACTTTTTGGTTTTTTTGTGTTTTTTTGTGTTTTTTGTTTTTTTTTTGAGTTTTGAACACCAAAAATCTATCTATTGTATGGGCTATGTTCTCGCCAAGTATCAAAGCCACACTACTATGCCAGTGAGATGACACTGAGTTAGTGCCTAATTGAAATCCAACCCCTACTAATGTTCCCACTGCGGTCTGTGCTATGGTATGGCCGTCACTAAGCGCAGAACACAGCAGTCGAAAGCTCACTACAATTGCTCCGAATGGGCTAGTACATGCACTGCAGAAAGTACAGCCCCAGCAGATCAACCAGAAGAAATCAAATATATTCTGAACGCGACCGTAGGCGTCGTAGAAGCTGTTGTATTCTCCTATGGCTATTTTCTAGCCAATATCAAAGCAAAATACTATATGCCAGTATGAGATGAAACGGAGTTATTGCCTAATTGAATACAAACCCATACTAAATTTCCCACTCGTCTTTGCTATGGATATGTGCGCTACTAAGCGCAGGGGGAACAAATCGGTCGCAAGTCTTACTACAAATGCAGAATTGGCGAGTACATGCAATGCAGAACGTAACAGCCCCAGCAGATAACCAGTAGATCAAATATATAGAAACGTACTGTAGGCGTAATAAGTAAGCTGTTTGCATTCTCTATGGCTATTCTAGCCAAGTATCAAAGGCACACCTATGCCAGATGAGATGACACTGAGTTAGTGCTAATTGAAATCCAACACCTACTAAATTTTCCCACTTCGGTCTGTAGCTATGGCTATGTGCCGTCACTAAGCGCAGAACACAGCGGGTCGCAAGCTAACTACAATTGCTGCAGAATTGGCTAGTTGACATGCACTGCGGAAAGTACAGCCACCCGCAGATCAACAGAAATCAAAACTATAGAACGAGCTGTAGGCTGTAAGTAAGATGTTGTTTCTCCTATGGCATTTTCTAGCCAAGTATCAAAGCACACAACTATGCCAGATGAGAGCACTGAGTTAGTGCTTGAATTAATCAAACCCCCTACTAAATTTCCACCTCGGTTCTTGCATGGATATTGCGTCAATAGCGGCAGAAAACAAGCGGCGCAAGTTCACTACAAATTGCTCAGAATGCTAGTACAGCCTGCCAGAAAGTTACAGCCACCAGCAGACAACCAGAAATCAAATATATAGAACGCTACTGTAGGCGTAAGTAAGCTGTTTGTATTCTCCTATGGCTATTTTCTAGCCAAGTATCAAAGCACACTACTATGCCAGATGAGATGACACTGAGTTAGTGCCTAATTGAAATCCAACCCCTACTAAATTTTCCCACTTCGGTCTTTGCTATGGATATGTGTGCCACTAAGAGCTAAACACAACGGTAGCAAGTCCCCCTGCTAATTCCTCACAAAATGGTACTAGATGCAAATTAAAATAAAAAAAGTAGAACGTTATTGTAGCCCTAAGAAGGGCTGTTGGGTTCTTGTAGAATCACTCCTGCCTAACAGTAAGCTAATAGAACACCCTAACGCTTTCCCTGACCAGCAGCAGCTCTCTCCCTAGCGGCATCCAGACACAGAATGATCCGAGCAGCGCGGGCAGCGGCTAGTCTATCCCAGGGTCACCTGATCTGGCCAGCCAACCACTGCTATCGACGTGTAAGGGTACCACGTCATGCTGGGTGGAGTGCAGAGTCTCCTGGCTTGTGATTGGCTCTGTTTCTGGCCGCCAAAAAGCAAAACGGCGGGAGCTGCCATTTTCTCGAGCGGGCGAAGTATTCGTCCGAGCAACGAGCAGTTTCGAGTACCCTAATGCTCGACCGAGCATCAAGCTCGGACGAGCATGTTCGCTCATCTCTAACTGCAGCCCTTTGAGCAGCCCAGAACATATTGGAGTGACCTAACATCCAGACCACAGGGTGATGGAGACCAAAATAGAAAATAAATGACAACAAGAAAAGAAGAAGACATCTCAAATGATAACCAATGATTCTGATTAAAGATTAATGATCCTTATAACCAAATTTTCTAAATATATCGGATATATCTTTTGGCGAAATATAATTAATAATTTGATCTAAATCTCAGCTTGCATGTATAAGTCAGGCCTGATGTAGCTCAGGTAAAAGTTAGTACTTCCAATGACCCAAACGTTTTAGCGCCTCAGAGGAAAAGCTAGTTTTAAAGGTCGCTGAAAGAATGAGTGCCGAATTGCAAAGGTCAACAAACATTGGAGTGGACCGATCCTGATAAACACACATTGGCTGTAAAGGCGGATCCTCTTGTCAGTGATGATGCCACCGGCGGTGATCACCTGCAAGCCGCAGAGGGCAAGCTCTGGCCATGTGTCCAGTTTTTCAGATATTGAACCATGTGAGTCACATTCTGCCTCTGGGTACTATGTGCCCCATCCGATGGTGGTGGTTGAGCAGAAGTGAACATGGCTCTCCACAATGTGTCCATGATGGTCTTCCTTCTACAATGACGATTTCCTTCTCCTCTTTTTGCCCCTGAGCTCTCATTGTGGGATGGGAACTGCGCCAGTTATGCCTACACAAAAGTGCGCTTGTACCTCATTTTAGTTTCATGTGCAAAGCTGCTACAACTTTTGACCATTGTTGCACACCACCTTGCCAGGTTTTAGGATCAGCGCAGCAACCAAACATCTCTCTGCTCCAGGACCCCAGTACACAGCTCCAAGAATGAGTGTGGCCTTTTGCTTAGGCTGCATTCAGATGAACATATGCCTGTACGGCTACAGCTTGTTTACCAGAGTAAAGAGGAGGAACGGGGTGTTACAGGCTCTGTCATGTCAACCGATTGCTGCTCCCCGATGACGTCACGGGGAGCGTCGATCTCCAACAAGATGGTGGCGCCCATGCGATATGCAGCAAAGACATACCGGCTATGGAGAGGGGTCAGCCCGTGAGCATGGTCCTTAAGGGGTTATGGGTGCATTAGGAGCCTTTGATGTCTTTCTATTAGGAGATGGTCTTCTCCCCCGGGACATGAGGCATAACCAAGCTACTAGATGTTTTCCTTGGATCAGACACACACAGTCCAGGACTTAGCTGCTTCTTTGGACTGGAGCTAAAAATAAAATCCTTTGCCTTCCAGCTGATGGCGGGGATGGAAGGGACATGGATTTCCCTAAACCTTCAGAGGGTCCATTCTCGCCATAGCTACCTAACATCATACTGACACATTACCTGGAGCTTAGAACAGATGACCCGACTCCTGACAAATGTCATAAGATTTGGCAAATTTCACCACAAAACAATATTTGTATGTACTCAGTCTAGTAAATTATTCAGGTAATTATACATCATGAGACGCACAAACCATCTATTTACATGAGGAGTTGACTCATTGATATTGACTTATGAATCTCATCTCTTTAGAGCATTTATGTGCTTAACCCCTCTACCACTTCCAAATCACTTAAAATGTCCTAACTAGAGATGAGCGAGCACTAAAATGCTCGAGTGCTCGTTATTCGAGACGAACTTTTCCAGATGCTCGAGTGCTCGTCTCGAATAACGAGCCCCATTGAAGTCAATGGGAGACTCGAGCATTTTTCAAAGGGACCATGGTTCGGGAATAAAATGTGTTAATTAATTGAAAAAGAATGTCTTCTGATAAGTTAGCAGATGTATGCAAACATCTGCAATCTATTCTTCACTGTTCCGCGCGTATATTATCTCCCGACAAGTTAGCAGATGTGAAGAACAGTGAAGAATAGGATCATTTAAGTGAAAAACACAGTGAAGAATAGATTGCAGATGTTCGGCACATCTGCTTACTTGTCGGGAGATACGCTGTCTCCGTGCCCCGCTGTCTCCGTGCCCCGCTGTCTCCGTGGCCCCGCTGTTCCGTTGCCCCGCGGTCTCAGTGCCCCGCTTGTCTCCGTGCACCTGTCGCTCCGCGTTCCGTGCCCCGCGTATCCGTGCCCAGTTGTTCGTGCACGCTGTCTCCGTGGCCCCCCGCGCTGCGCTGTCTCGTGGCCCCGATGTCTCCGTGCCCAGTGTCTCGTTGCCACGCTGTCTCCGTGCCAGCTGTCTCCGTTGCCCCGCGTCTCGTGCCCGAGTCGTCCCTGGACTGATGTCCGTGCCCGAGTCTCCGTGCCCCGATGTACTCCGTGTCGCTCCGTGCCGCTGCCCATGATGTCTTCGTGATGCCGCTGCCCATGTCTCCGTTGATGCTCCCCGGTTGTCTCATGTGTGCTTCCCCCGGTGTCTATGTGTGACTCCTCGTTGTCATCTGTCTGCAACACCGTCGTTCTGATGTGGTTTCTTCACAATATATATGTGTTCTTTTCACATAGTTAATTTTGTTCGCACGGTTCCGCGCGTGATCTCCGACAACGTACGCAGAGTGCCGAACAATCTGTAATCTATCTTCACGGTGTGTTTCACTAAATGTATCCTTGGTTCACTGTGTTTCACATTTGTTATTCATCTTCATGTCGTCATGTGTTTTAATTTAAATGACGATGCGAGCAGGGGAAATACTCGTCCGGCACGAGCCGTTTCGAGGACCTAATACTCGAACGAGCCATCAAGCTCGGACGAGTATACTCGCTCACTTCTAGTAGCCTAAACCCAACATGCCGCATGTAGTTCGGCACACAAAAAATAACGCACATTTGAATTTGTTCCATTTTAAATTTTGGGTGAAAATCAAGATAGTGTTGAACATTCCCGACAGCAAAATCATAGAAGTTCAAGGTTGGTCATGGCATGTTTCACACTCCAAGACATGACGTAAGAGCAAGTGGAACCGCTGTTGGAAAAGCGTAGGCTGTTTTTCTTTTTTTAACTTGTAGTCTAACCACTGGAGCAGAGTTTGCACTAGGATCTGTGGGAGGCTTACCATATCGTGATCGTTGTTTTTTTTAGGATGAATCAACCCATGGCAACGCATGATCACGTGGATGATTGAGGCTGCATGTTAGAAGTCCCCCAAAAGACTTTACCATCGGTATGAGCGTTGTAATACTTTCCAATTTTTATTATTATTACTATGTCTTAACTATGCCCCTTTTATTTATCCACATACATGAGCGCTGCACACCAGACTCTCGTGTCCAGTGATGTTGTATGTGACGGGACAGTAAAAATTGGAGATGGGGAATGTGGATGTACTATAGTACCCAATATGTTTAAGACATTTTGGGTACAGGAGAAGGAAAGGACTATTTCTAATTTCTTGTTATTGTTGGAGACTGATCACTGTTCTTTGCCTTCCTTTTCATGAGAAGAAGAAAGGTGAGGTTGCCTGATATTTATAGTCTTTTTGGATCAGAGTGTTTAATACATCACGTCTAGATGGTCATCAGCTCGACAGAAACAATATAGAGGGGGGACACAACCAGTATTGGACTTCAGGGTTTTGGGTCACCATAGGAAAATAGCACTGGCCCACTCTTCATGCTAATTACCAGGATACTTCCAACTGAGTGTAATCCATGCGAGATAATGTTGCACAACAGTATTAAACACGTTGGAGTTGATTTAGAACGCATCTAACAGAGCACAGTTAGATTAGACATTTCTGCGCCACCAGATTTATTACCGGAAATATAAACTGACACCTCCTAATAGTTGGTTAGCGTTTGTCTGAAAAGCATCCAGATTTTGGGGCACTTTTGTCACAACGGTGGAGGACACTACTATTCAACATAGAAGTCACACAAAGCACCTAAAACAGGTGTGCAAGCTCGTACAAATAAAGTACTAGAACCAGTTCAGTACTACTAGTAATAAATAGTGCCAGAAACAGCTCCAGTACATAATATAGTACTAGAACCAAGCTCTAGTACATAAATAGAGTGTAGAACCAACGTTTCAGTAATAGATAAACTCACCGGCCACTTTATTAGTACACCATGCTAGAGTAAACGGGTTTTGCCTCAGCGAACCTGCCTCCAATTAGCTTGGCATAGATGCCAACAAGGTGCTGGACGCTCCTCAGAGATTTGGCTCCCTAGTGGACATGATGGCTACACAGGTTGCCGCAGATTGGTCGGCCGACCCAGATGCGAATCTCGTCCACCACATCCAAAGATGTTGATTGGATTGAGATGGGACCTGTGGCGGCCATTTGGCCTAGGGACCACATGTGTCATGTTAAGAAACCAGTCTTGACGATCAGCTTCCAGCTTATGAACATGTCAGCATTATCTGCTGAAAGTAGCCATCAGATGGTACAGGGTACATGTGCTCAAAAGGGACGGGACATGAGTCAGCCACAACTATCTCAGGTAGGCTGTGCGTGCAACGATGCCTCAATTGGTACCAAGGGGCCCCAAAAGAGTGCCAAAGAAAATATTCCCACCACACATGACACCACCACCACCTGCCTGACCCGCTATGATACAAGGCAGGATGGATCCATGACCACCACCACCACCGCCTGAGCCGTGATCAAGGACGATGGATCCAATGTGACTACACCACCAACCAGCCTGGACCCGCATGATACAAGCAGGATGGATCCATTGATTTAATGTTGTTGACGCCAAATTGACCCTACCATCCAAAGGTTCGCAGCAAGAAATCGAGACTCATCAGACAGGCAACATATTTTTCCAATCTTACTGTCCAATTTCGAGAGCTTGTGTCAACATTGTAGCCTCAGTTTCCTGTGTTTTAGCTGAAAGCAGTGGCAACCCGGTGAGAGTGTTCTGCTGCTGTAGCACCATCTGCCTAAAAGGTCGACTTATGTGCGTTCAGAGATCGGCTCGTCTGCTCTAGGGTTGTAAAGGGTGGCGAATTGAGTCACTGTGCCTGTTCTGGCAGCTCGAACCAGTTGCCCTTCTCCCTGACCTCTATGGCACTCACACAAGGCATTTCCGTCCAACAGAAACGGTCCGCTCACTGGAATTGTTTTGTCTTTTCGGATCATTCTCTGGTAAACTAGAGATGGTGTGCGGGAATCCCACGTAGATCGAGCCAGTTTCTGAAAATACTCAGACCAGCCTTCGGCAACCAACAAACCAGCCACGTTCAAAGGCACTCAAATCACCTTTCTTCCCCATACTGATGCTCAGTTTGAACTGCAGGAGATTGTCTTGCCCATGTCTACATGCCTAAATGCACTGAGTTGCCGCCATGTGATTGGCTGATTAGAAATTAAGTGTTAACGAGCAGTTGGACAGGTGTACCTAATAAAGTGGCCGGTGAGTGTATAGCGCTAGACCGAAGCTCAGTACATAAATATAGTGCTAGAACCAAGCTCTGTACATAAATACAGTGCTAGAACCAAGCTCTGTACATAAATATAGTGCTAGAACCAGGCTCAGTACATAAATATAGTGCTAGAACCAGGCTCAGTACATAAATATAGTGCTAGAACCAAGCTCAGTACATAAATATAGTGCTAGAACTAAGCTCAGTACTTAAATATAGTACTAGAACCAAGCTCACTTCATAAATCTAGTGCTAGAACCAAGCTCACTACATAAATATAGTGCTAGAACTAAGCTCAGTACATAAATATAGTACTAGAATCAAGCTCAGTACATAAATATAGTACTAGAACCAAGCTCAGTACATACATATAGTACTAGATCCAAGGCTACAGTACAAAATATAGTATGAACCAGCTCAGTGACATGAATATAGTTACTTAGAACCAAGCTCAGTACATTAAATATAGTGCTAGAACCAAGCTCAGTACATAAATATAGAGTGATTAGCACCAAGTCAGTACATTAAATATAGTGCTAGAACCAAGTTCAGTAAATAAATATAGTGCTAGAACCAAGTTCCAGTACATAAATATAGAGTAGAACCAAGTCAGTTACATAATATAGTTGCTAGAACCAAGCTCGTACTTAAAGATCGTTGCTAGAAACCAAGTCAGTAGTACATAAATATAGTGCTAGAACCAAGCTCAGTAACATAAATACAGTGCTTAGTAGAAACAAGCTCAGTACATAAAATGTGCTAGAACAGGCTCAGTACATAATATAGTGCTAGAACAAGTCAGTACCTAAAAATATAGTACTAGAATCAAGGCTCATACATAAATATAGTGCGACCAAGCTCAGTACATAACTATAGTTTATAGATCAAGCTCAGTACCTTAAATATAGTACTAGAAGCCAAAAAAAAAAAAAAGCTTTAAGTACATAAATATGTACTAGAACCCAAGCGCAATAAATAAATATAGTGCTAGAACCAAGTTCAGTCATATAGTGGCTAGAGCCAAGCTCAGTCCTTAAAGAATAGGTTCTAGAAACCAAGCTAAGTACCTAAATAGTGCTAGATAGAACCAGCTCAGTACATTAAATATAGTGCTAGAAACCAGGCTAGTATAAATTAGTACTAGATCCAAGATCGAGTACATAAATAATTATAGACCAAGCTCAGTACATAAATATAGTGCTAAAACACTAAGCTAGACATAAAATATCGTACTAGAACAAGCTCACTTCATAAATAGACTGCTTAGAACCAAGCTCATAACATACATATAGTGCTAGAACCAGGCTCAGTACAGAAATATAGTGCTAGAACCAAGTCAGAGGACTTAAATATACGTGCTAGAACCAGCAGACATAAATATATGCTTAGAACCATAAGCTCAGTACATAAATACAGTGCTAGTAGAACCACGTCAGTACATAACTATAGTGCTAGAACCAGGCTCAGTAAATAATATCGTGCTAGGAACCACGCTCGTACATAAATACAGTTGCTAGAACCAAGCTCAGAGTTACATAAAGATTAGTGCTAGAACCAGCGCTCAGTAATAAATATAGTACTAGAATCAAGCTCAGTAAATTAAATATAGTGCTAGAACCAGTCAGATACATAAATATAGTACTAGAAGCCAAGCTCAGACAAAATCTTAGTGACTAGACACCAAGCTCAGTACATACATAAGTACTAGATCCAAGCTCAGTACATAAATATAGTACGAGGAACCAAGTCAGTAACCCCATAAATATAGACTAGAACAAGCTCAGTACATAATATAGTGCTGATAGACCCAAGTTCAGATACCATTTAGTGCTAGAGCCACGATCAGTACTTAAATCTCGTTCTAGACACAAGCTCAGTACTAATCTTCGTGCTAGAGAACCACGTCAGTACATAATATAGTGCTGAAAAAAGGATCAGTACATAAATATATTCTAGAAGCAAGTCCAGTACATAAATATAGTACTAGAACCAAGCTCAGTACATAAATATAGTGCTAGACTAAGCCCGTACATAAATATACTGTTAGAAACCCAAGCTAACTACATACATATGTGCTAGAACCAAGCTCACTACATACATTATAGTGCTAGAACCAGGCTCAGTACAAACATAGTGCTAGAACCAAGTCAGTACTTAAATATAGTGCTTAGAACAGCTCAGTACATAAATATACTGCATAGAACCAAGCTCAGTACATAAAATACAGTTGCTAGAACAAGCTCAGTACTAAATATGTGCTAGAACCAGGCCACTAAGTACATAAAATATAGTGCTAGAACCAAGCTCAGAGGTACATAAATATAGTACTAGAATCAGCTAATACATAAAATATAGTACTTAGAACCAAGCTCAGTACATAAAATAAGTACTAGAACAAGCCAGTACATAAATATAGTAATTAGAAACCAAGCTCAGTACAATAAAATATATGCTAGCACCAAGTTCCGACATAAATATAGTGCTAGAACCAAGATCAGACATAAATATAGTGCTAGAACCAAAAGCTCAGTACATTAGTGCTAGAAGAAAAGCTAGTACGTAAATATAGTTCTAGAACCAAGCTCAGTACAAAAATAGTGCTACGAACCAAGCTCAGGACATAAATATAGTGCTAGACCAGGGCTCAGTACTCAAATAGTAATAGAATCAAGCTCAGGTAATAAATATCGTTACTAGAACCCAAGCTCAGGACATAAAAGTAGGCTAGAACCAGGATCAGGTACAAAAATAGTGCTAGAACAAGCCTCAGTACTTCATATACGTGTCTTTAGAACCAAGCTCATACATTAAATATACTGCTAGAACCAAGCTGAAGGTACTTAATACAGTGCTAGAACCAAGTCCAGTACATAAATATAGTGCTTAAGAACCAGGCTCGAGTAGGAAATATAGGCTAGAGCCAGCTCACAGTAATATAAATCTAGTACTAGAAGAATCAAGCTCAGACATAAATATAGTGCTAGTAGAACCAAGCTCATACATTAAATATATAGTGGCCACCAAGTTCAGTACATACATATAGTGCCGAACCAAGTCAGTAACATAAATACAGTGCTTAGAACCAAGCTCAGTACATAAAATAGTACTAGATCCAAGCTCAGTATACATAAATATAGTACAGATCCCAAGCTGAGTACATAAATATAGTATGAGAACCAAGCTCAGTACCATAAATATAGTGCGAGAACCAAGTTAAGTAACATCAGTGGCTAGAGCCAGCTCAGTAATTAAATATAAGTTCTAGAACAAAAGCTCAGTACATAAATATATTGCTAGAACCAAGCAGACATAAATATAGTTGCTAGAAACCAGGCTCAGATACAGTAAATATGACTAGAATCAAGTCAGTACTATAATTATAGTATAGACACCAAGACTCAGTACATAAATATAGTGCTTAGAACTAAGCCAGTGAATAAAATAGTACTAGAACAAGTCACTCATAAATAACATGATTAGGGAACCAAGCTCACTTACATCATAAGTGCTTAAGAAACCAGGCTCAGTACATAATATAGTGCTTAGAACCACGCATCTAGTACTTAAATTAGGCTAGAACCA
Source organism: Engystomops pustulosus (assembly GCA_019512145.1). Lineage (NCBI taxonomy): Eukaryota > Metazoa > Chordata > Amphibia > Anura > Leptodactylidae > Engystomops > Engystomops pustulosus. The sequence continues at coordinate 15,915 of WNYA01002796.1, read as the reverse complement.
CGCTCAGTACATATAAATGTACTGCTTAGAACCAAGTCAGTACATAAAATACAGTGCTAGACCCAAGTCAGTACATTAAAATAGTGCTAGAACACGGCTCAGCACATAAATATAGTGCTAGAACCAAGACTCGCTAATAACAACAGGTGCTAGAACCAAGCCAGTACATAAATATAGTGCGAGAACCGGCTCCAGTATAATACTATATGTACTAGAACAAGCTCAGTACATAAATATGTGCTAGAACCAAGCCAGTACATAAAATCGTGCTAGCACAAGTTCAGTACATAAATATAGTGCTAGAACCAAGCTCAGTACCTAAATATAGTGCTAGAAGACCAAGTCAGAGACATATAGTGCTAGAGACCAAGCTCGACGTCGTAACATATGTTAGAACCAGCCTCAGTAAATAAATATAGTGCATGAACCAAGCTCAGGACATTAAATATAGTAGAACCAGGATTCAGTACATAAATATAGTAAGAATCAAGCTCAGTACATAAAATATAGTACTAGAAACCAAGCTCACGACATAAAGTAGTGCTTAGAACCAGGCTCAAGTACATAAATATAGTGCTGAAACTCAAGCTAAGTAATAAATAGAGTGCTAAAACCAGGGCGCAGTACTACGTTATAGTGCTAGAACCCAAGCTCAGTACATTAATATACTGCTAGAACAAAGCTAAAGTACTAAATACAGTGTAGAAACAAGCTCCCAGTAACAAATATAGTGCTAGAACCAGGTCACATGCCGATCGCCGCTGCGCCAAAAACCTGGGGCAATTCAGGTACAATCGGTTGCAAACGGAAATATTCGGGCAACACGTCGGGGAAAAGCGCGAATCGGGCCCTTAGTAAATGACCCCCATAGGCTAGAAACCAGTTTACTAATAAAATATAGTACTAGTACCTTAGTATTTGCAATGGATTAAATGAAAAAAGCTCCACAAAGTTGATGCCATTTCTCCCGAGTACCGATCCCAATATGTGGTGGTAACTGCTGTACGGGCGCACGGCCGGGCACAAAATGGAAGGAGGCGCCATGCAGAGCAGATTTGTATTGTCAAATTGTACAGGCAATAATTTTTTTCATTTTTAATGTGGATATATAGGGGCTTATTTTTCTGACATATGAGATTCACGTTTCTGCCATTTCGGGGCATCGACTTTATTAACTCTTTGGAGGAAAAGGAAATAATACATTTTTGCTAATATATATATATTTTTTTTAGCCATTCACCATACCATAAAAATAATGCTATTTTTATATGTGTCGCCCAATTATGGAAATACCTCTTTTTTATGACTTTTTATTTTTTTTCCCCCAATTTTACTGAATAAAAATTGATTTGGAGCAAATCACTTAAGTTTTAGCCTCACCATCTTTTCAGAGGTTTAAAATTTTTATTTTCCGGCTGAAAAAAAAAATCCGGTTAAGGGCTTATTTTTGCGAGACGAGAAGGGTATTTTTATTGAAGCGATTTACAATTTTCTCACTTTTAAAGAGTTTTTAAGGGTATTAAGTTATCTTTTTTTGGAACATTTTTCAGGGGTTTTTTCTAGAGCGTTCACCGTGTAGGTCCAATAATGATTCTGTTTTATTATGCAGATTGTTTCGATACCAAATGTGTGGGTGTTTTTGTGTCTTTTATACTTTCATTGTTTGTATGAGAACATTTTAGGGGTTATATTTTATTTTTTTATTTTTATTTTATTTTTATTATCACAGGGTTTTAAATGTATTTTTTTTTTTTTAATACAAACTTGAACTTGAATCAGCAAGGATCTGATCACTGATTCTAGTCCAATACACTACTCTACAATACTAATGTATGTGCAGACAGTTTAAGTTCCGACTGTTTGAGACATCGGGCAGCCCTGGGGCACTTGGCAGTTTTGGGGCACTTTCGTACCCCTTTCTTGCCTTATACTAGCTTTTCCCGTAGACCCATTGATGATTATTTTGCTTTCCCCATGAATCACAATCCAGAAAAGTCAGTGGCTGGATCCCAGGAACTCAGTGAACCTTTAGTATCCTTCAAACTCATTAGCGTCAACTTCTGTGCATGTTATCAGTCCAATATCACCCGGGTATGTGAACTATTAACCCGGGTAGTTTGATGTTTTTGATTGTCATTATACCTAACCCGCAGGCTGCATAAGCTGGGGTGTTGCAGGACCGGCCGTGCTCTGCAACTTTAAGGGGCGCACAGGCCATTCCCGCACCTCCCCTCACCCGGCGTCACGTGGTCCAGCGTCTTCCGACCTCGGGAGCTAGCCCGACCTCTGGACTGCTCCGCACTCAGGAAAAATGCCTCCTGTCCTCCCAATGTTATGTTTTTTGTTGTAGTTGTTATAATGTTTATTAATATTTGTTGGTAGTCACAGCTTGGCCTATGCGGGAATCTATAACCCTCAGGATTTGGAGAAAGGAAACAGGTGCTCGGCACTCAACTGCAGACTTAGACGGCAGATATACATAAAATCTTCTTTATTCCAATCCAAAAGTAAAAACAGAACACATATCCATAGAGACCAACTACCGGACCTACGCGTTTCGGCTGATCAAGCCTTATTCATGGTCTCAGGATTTATTACAGATCACCTGACGGATCAACTTAGACACGCCCCCGCAGAGGTGGGGCCTGACATGCTAGGTGGAATTAGAAAAGGGGTCTAAGGTTCCCCATCGGTCCTCATAGTTTTTTACAATGTTAAAGATTAAAGCTGTGGCCGACCCCCCCCCCCCCCCCCCCCCCACACACTTTTCTCCCAACAAGATGGTCTTTGTATTATTTGCACCGGGTGTGTAAGGAGAAGGTACAGTAACATTGGTACAGCCAGTCTAATTCAGAAATAGAAAACGCTGAAGTTTGACGATAAATTGCATCACCCAACCACTAACCATGAGCGGAAAAAAGTTTCTGAAAAAAGGCCAAGAAAGCCAAAATGCTCGAAGGGTATGTAAACCATTGAGCACAACTGTACACATACAGCGCCGGGCAAAAGGATTTGGCCCCCTTGAGCTTTTCTTCCTTTTGCCACATTTAGGCTTCAAACATAAAGAGATAAAATATTTTAATATTTTGGTGAAGAATCAACCACAAGTGGGACACAATTTATTGGATATTTTAAACAGCTGTAAAAAAACATTTTTTTCACCATGGACACTGGGGCAGATTTACTTACCCGGCCCATTCGCGATCCAGCGGCGCATTCTCTGCGGTGGATTCGGGTCTTCCGGCAATTCACTAAGGCAGTTCCTCCGACGTCCACCAGGTGGCGCAGCTGCGCTGAAGAGCATCGGAACGCACTGGAGTTCACCGAGCCATCCCGGATGAAGGTAAGCGCGAGTCCCGCGACACTTTTTTTTAAAAAATGCGGCGGTTTCTCTGAATCCATCGGGTTATCGTTCGGCCACGCCCCCGATTTCCGTTGTGTGCATGCCGGCGCCGATGCGCCACAATCCGATCGCGTGCGCTAAAATCCCGGGGCAATACAGGGAAAATCGGCGCAAATCGGAAATATTCGGGTAACACGTCGGGAAAACGTGAATCGGGCCCTTAGTAAATGACCCCCACTGTGTCAAAGTGGCAAACCAATGTGGACCCTCTGATAAGTACCAGCTGAGCGGTTATAAGAGTGATTCCCATGTCTTCTTATTTATATCTACTTGCACTAGATTTTCTTATGTTTAGCTGTAATCTGTTTTGCGCTGCAATCACATGGGTATTGTCTTTATGATAAATGTCTTGTTACGGTTATTATCCTAGACCCTGCCATTCGCTGGGGCAGCTTATTTTTAGAGGGAGAATACGTAACATAACAGAGAGCCATTCCTGCACCTGGGCCTAGGGCGGCACCTGTGGTATTGGTGCTATTTTGTATGTTTCATGAGGTCACTTGTGTTATGTAGTCCTAGTACAAATGTAGGCACAGAATGGGTTGCGTTGAAACTGCAATATACACACAAACTGGCAACAGTGTGGTGGGAGCTGCCTTAGGCTAAATTTGCACGACTATTAGGGACGTATGTACGCCCGCCGTCGATATGTCATAGATAGGTCCCCCATAGACCGGCAATGGGCGCAGAGAGCCGCCCGGAGCGTTACAGTGCAGCACACACGCAGCACCGTACCGTTTCGTAACCGGGGAAAAGATAGGACATGTCCTATCTTTCCCAGTATTATGGCTTTGTGCGCCATGGATGTCTATGGAGAGGGGTGGGGGTGAGCCGCGCTCTCCTCCTCTCCGGTGCGCCGGCGTATGCCCGCCATGCTACGGCACAGCAGGCACACGTGTGTGGGAATGTAGCCTTAGGTAGTGTTACTACTTTCCAGTTTTTCCTAGAACCTGCTGGAAGGTAGGTGGGGCATGCTAATGTGGGCCACACCCACAAACCATACCTATAATAGGAGGGGGAGGAGTGCTTATTCAGCTGGTAGATAAGTTGAAACAGGTTTTGGTCCGACAAGTCCAACTACATGAAGCTGGAAGAGAGAGGATTTACCAGGTGTACTGTCCCAAAAGCAAAAGGTCTGAGGGGACTCGAGTGTAAGGTAAAGTAGAGGAAACTTTGTCCTCTGTGTCATATTTTTCTGGGATAAAAATGGAAAGTTGTATTTTGGATTATTCTAAGAACCGTAATTAGAAAGCTCCATTCTCACCCTGCAGCTCATTGCATCCATTTAATCTGGAGCTCAGTGCTATATATACTATATACTCTATATACACTATATATACACAGTAGAGAGAAGCGGCTTCAGACTACTCTGTCCTTGCACACCCTGTCCCTGCACACCCTGGCACACTGCAAAGGCTAGAAAGCAGCATGGAGAGATACATAGATAAGACATGATATGGGGATGAGGGATTGGTCGGTGCACGTAGGTCCTGTAGATACAGACACTGATATTACAATGTGTTATTGTGTCTGTCAGGGATCTGGTGTGGGATATCTGAGGGTTACTGACAGTTTTCTGAGGAAAGTAATAAGGGAGGAGGAGAGTATGGAATGTTCTTGGCAGGAAACTATAAGGTGGAGTTGGGTGGATGCAGCAGAGCCTGGAGGGTTCCCGGCTGGTTTGGGTGGATACGCTCTGCTGTGTTTGCAATGCACTGCACTGTGGCTCCCGGTTTCTGAGCTGAAGATCTGATGACAGTCATAGTGGAGGGAGCCGGCAGCCCCATGCGCTATCACTGTTCCTCTGCTTCTGATGTATGTAGCAGATATGGCAGCCCCATGTAATGTCATCCCTCCCTACCGACTTTATTTTTTCTGACTAATACTTGTAGAATGGCAGAGGGAGAGAGGAGGCTGCTGCAGGAACGGTGGGAAAGGTAACGTATTAGTTTATTCTTTTACTGGGACTCACAATAAGAGGGAAATGCTGGGGAGCAGCACAAAAGAGGTTAAACTAGGGGATACAATAAGAGGGGGAGCTGCTATCTATCTATCTATCTATTATCTATCTATCTATCTCTATCTATCATCTATCTATCTATCTTATCTATCTATCGATCTATCTATGATCTATCATCTTAGCATCTATGATCAATTTATATTATCCAATATGTCTATCCAGCGTAGCAGATTTCTTAATTCCCCCCCCCCCTTGCCTTCCTGCTTAAAAAATATAGTTTGTATGCTCTTTCCTGCTTGCGTGGGTTTCCTTAGGGTCCTCTGGTTTCCTCCCACACTTCAAAACATATTAGTAGGTGATTAGATTGTGAGCCCCATTGGGGACAGGGACTGATTTGGGAAGCTCTGTGCAGCGCTGCGTAATCTGTGTGCGTAATATAAATAAAGGCTCATTATTATTATATAATTATTAGTATATTGGTATAACAAAGGATCATGGGGGTTGATCAGGCAACAGCCAATGTATAGCCCTCTATAAGTATACAGTGGTATACGTGAGTTACATACATTGTAAGGACACGGTAAGCGGCCCTGGTCCTAGATAACCAGTCCCCCTGCCTTATTTAGAATATAGGTAAGGACAATGAGTTGCATAGGTATGTGAAATCGGGTTGTCCCCTCTGTGTACACTCCATCTGTGCTCCCTCCCAAAATTGCTGGATTTTAATACAGGAAAAAAAAGAAATGGTGAGTGCTGCCCGCTTGTTTAATCCCTTTCGTGCAAGTGAATTACTAAGGGATATCAGCGCCAGTGTTTTCATTTGAAATCTTCCCTTCTAAAGGCACAAGTGGTTTCCTAGGTTGGACGTTCCTTGCTGAGTTTCCCCAGTATGGACAGATAACGGTCCTGGTTTTCTCCGTTGTTGTTTATATTTCTTTAATTTCCCATTTTTTGGACAGATCAGACATGACTTTCCTGAAGAAATCCCTTTTCCTGGTACTTTTCCTTGGACTTGTCTCCCTTTCCATCTGCCATGATGAGTGAGTACAGTATCTGTATATAATACAGGCGGTCCCCTACTTAAGGACACCCGACTTACAGACAACCCATAGTTACAGACAGACCCCTCTGCCCACTGTGACCTCTGGTGAAGCTCTCTGGATGCTTTAAAATAGTCCTAGACTGCAATAATCAGCTTAAAATTGTCTGCAATGAAGCTTTATTGATAATTCTTGGTCCTATTACAGCAAAAAAATTTGAAACTCCAATTGTCACTGGGGCAAAAAAAAAAATTGTCGGGAACTACAATGATAAAATATACAGTTTCGACTTACATACAAATTCAACTTAAGAACAAACCTACAGTCCCTATCTTGTATGTAACCCGGGGACTGCCTGTAATAATAATAATAATAATAATAAATTAATTAAAGATAAACCTATTCCTTGGATTTGCCATCGTATTGCGATTAGTTTTGGTCCAGCTACCGGAACCACCACGGCTCCTGACAGTAAAGGAGGAGGAGTTCACAGAAAGTGCAATGTTTGATGATGATGCACTGCGCCGCGATTCACTAAGATTGCACCCAGATCCTCGTGTGTCGCTTCCCCGCTCAGGTCCGCCGGAATTCACCTTCTTCGTCCCGGTGCATGTAAGTGCTTGGTCACAACTTGAACGTTAAATCCCGCGCTCAGTTCAAATAAGTCGGATCGTCTGACGGCCGCCCCCCCCCCCCCACACACACAATTTCTGTCACATGAAAGCAGTGCAGCCACGCCACAATCCGATCCCATGCGGCACAATCCCCAGTTAAATACCTGTCAGTCGTGCAATCCCCAAAAATGTCAGGAAATCTGCCAAAAGTGCGGCCTTGGACCCTTTGTAAATAAGCTCCATAATGTTTGCACCAGTTTTCTGTCTGACTTTGAAAACAACATGCAAACTGCTTCCACAAATATTTATAAAGTGTCTGCGCCAGTTTTTTGTTGCGGCTGCACTATGCCAAACACCACAAAATTCTGCACAAAATAGGGTGTTCTGATGCAGAGTCGGACCGTGCAACAAATTTCTTGCAATTGTATTTTAATTACATTTTTTAATGTCAATGGGTAACCAACAGAGCATGTGCAAACATAATTACATCCAGAAAAAGGAACGAGCATGGATACAATGAGAAAATGTACAGCATCACAATACCTCAAGGTGCGAGGAGACCAGGAGTAGTTACAGTTCCCTGCCAGCGTTGTTGAGACGTAGTTATCCCTGCTGGTATAAACAGTCCACAAAATGAAGAGGTACAAAAAGAAAAAGAAGAGCAACAATCCAAGGCAAAAATTAGGCAACAGCCATAGAAGGACAAACAAGACTAGATGAGACAGAATACAGGGGAGGGGAGAGACGGCCAACAGCCCGAATCAGGAAACTTCATGAGTGAGCCAAGAAGAGTCCCATGGGTCCCAAATCAGTTAATTTTTGTCTACCTTGCCCTGGAGAGTGGCTATTAAATGTTCAATAGATCTAATAACTTTGATCTGAGCGAATAGTTCATACCCGGACAGAGGAGAAACCTGTCGCCACTGCTTAGCAATGACACATATCGCAGCGCAGTCGTAGATGGTTGTGCACTCATATTCACTAAGTGGCTCCGACCTCTTGGAAAATGTGCTCAAACGCCACCAGGTTGGACCTGTAGACCAGTCCTGAACTGGAGGAGATTTTTGGTATAGTCTCCGCTTTTTTCCACCAGAAACTCCATGCCCGTTCTCTGCCCCGACACGTCCATAGTAGCGTACAGGTGGGAGAATGCCAAAAACTGTTGGGGACGGGAAGATTCATGTGGTTTCTCTGTCAGTTTCTGAAGCCCTAATAAATTGTACTTTTTCCCCATATGACTATGCGCTTATTTCTCAGTATAAATATAATGGCCCCCTGAGAAGGAGCGCTTGGTAAGTTGGTGGTTGATTGGTCAGCTTTCCCTGTTACATTCCCTCTTTTCCTGAAATTACCTCTAAATGTTCATGTTAGCAAATGTCTGTATCAACATTGTGCTGATTTATCTTACAAAAATGTAAAATCTGAGTCTATGCACAACGGCAGAACTGGCCCTTTGTTGTACATTTCTTTTGGACTCAATAAAAAGATATTATAAAACAACTTTGGAAATAAATTAATTTGTGTTCTCCTCTTCACAGTAAAGCACAAGAGGAAGACAAACTGGCAGAGGAACGTGAGGTGGAAGAAGAGCTAAATGAAGTAAAGAGCGGAAGCCTTTGGGAAGCCATAAAAAAGAGCTGTGCTGCTAAAAAATCCCCCTTGTGCATAAAAGACATTGTTTTATCTATGAATAAAGGAAATTATTAGTTATTCTCTATATATTAAAGCAGAATAACTAATATAGTGGTCTTCTTTGCATTTACTTTGCTTATTGGATCAATTTTTAAATTATACATTTTTTTATATTTTTTAAGCTTTTATTTATTTATTTTCTATTATTTCAAGGCCCCATGGGTAATTTAACCCTAAGGCCCCATGGGTAATTTAACCCTAAGGCCCCATGGCTAATTTAACCCTAAGGCCCCAATGGGGTAATTTAACCCTAAGGCCCATGGGTAATTTTAAGGCCCTAAGGCTCCATGGCTAATTTAAACCTAAGGCCCCATGCAACTAATTAACCCTAAGGGCCATGGCTAATTAACCCTAAGCCCATGGGTAATTAACCCTAAGGCCCCATGGGTAATTTAACCCTAAGCCCCATGGGTAATTACCTAAGGCCCCATGGGTATTTAACCTCTAAGGCCCATGTATTTAACCCTAAGGCCCCATGGGTAATTTAACCCTAAGGCCCCATGGGTAATTTAACCCTAAGGCCCCATGGGTAATTTAACCCTAAGGCCCCATGGCTAATTTAACCCTAAGGCCCCATGGCTAATTTAACCCTAAGGCCCCATGGCTAATTTAACCCTAAGGCCCCATGGCTAATTTAACCCTAAGGCCCCATGGCTAATTTAACCCTAAGGCCCCATGGGTAATTTAACCCTAAGGCCCCATGCTAAATAACCTAAGGCCCCATGGTAATTTAACCCTAAGGCCCATGGATATTTACCTAACCCTAAGGCCCCATGGGTAATTAACCATAAGGCCCATGGGTATTTAACCCTAAGGCCCATGGGTAATTTACCCTAGGCCCCCATGGTAATTTAACCCTAGCCCCATGGTAATTAACCCTAAGGCCCATGGGTAATTAACCTAAGGCCCCATGGTAATTTAACCCGAAGGCCCCATGGCTATTTAAACTAGGGCCCTGCTAATTTAACCTAAGGCCCCATGCTATTTAACCCTAAGGCCCCCATGGCTAATTTAACCCTAAGGCACCCATGGCTAATTTAACCCTAAGGCCCCACATGGCAATTTACCCTAACCCCATGGCTAATTTAACCCTAAGGCCCCATGGCTAATTTAACCTAAGGCCCCATGGCTAATTTAAACCTAAGGCCCCATGGGCTATTTAACCCTAAGCCCCATGGGCCTAATTAAACCTAAGCCCATGGTAATTTTAACCCTAAGGCCCCATGGGTAATTTAACCCTAAGGCCCCATGGGTAATTTAACCCTAAGGCCCCATGGGTAATTTAACCCTAAGGCCCCATGGGTAATTTAACCCTGAGGCCCCATGGGTAATTTAACCCTAAGCCCCCATGGCTAATTTAACCCTAAGCCCCCATGGGTAATTTATCCACTATATTTCAGCCTGTCTGTACAAATAGTAATATGGAGGCGCTAATGATAGCTATGGGACCCTATGACAGACTCCCAACTGTGATTGTACCAATCAGCGCCCTCCGATGATGTCATGGGGGCCGCGATCATCATTTAAAGATGGGGCCCCCATGAACACCCATCACGGCCATTACCAATTTGTTATATAGATAGATATATCTAAGCCCTTTTCATACATCCCTTCCTGCTGTACGACGTTTATAATCATACAGCAGTAAGGAAGGGGTTAAGTACTTTTCCTAGCCCATTTTTCACAGGGCTATTCCCTTGTTATTACCCCATAGGGGCTCATTTACTTAGAACAGTACAGTGTGTACTATGTGTAGTGTCCTGTGTAGTCTGCAGGGGGCGCCAGATTCAGGATTTCTGGTGCACGTTCTCCATGAATCTGGCGCCCCCTGCACTTCAGCAGCTTTTATTTGGGGCACACTTTAACATGGGGCACACTTTTCATGAAATGTGACGCACTGTGCACCCGAACACCCGAAGAATAGTGCAGCCGTGCGACAAAACGTTCGCGTGCAACACAAAAGTGCTGGGAACACTTCTTAAATATCTGTGCACGCAGTTTGAACATGAAAAGAAAGACCCACAGTCTGACAGAAAACTGCCGCAAGGAAAATATGCCCCGTAGTGTTTGTAATGCTTTATAAAAAGTTATTTGAGTCAAATTACATTTTTGGGAATAATTCAGTGAATCGGTTGAGTCAAATTTTGAACAAATACACACAACTCTACAAAAAGTAGAGTTCAGTAGTTTGTGGGAGAATGGACAGCTCCTTTATTCCCCAAATTTTCAATTATTCTATTTGACTAAACTTTCTTATAAAGCATGCATCAGAAACACTATTTTAAAGCCCTAGGAGAGTGGCCCCATTAGCCAATATTTATAGAGCCCCCAGTAGCCAATAGTCATTAGAAAAAGTGTGGACTTGGACTTGAACCGAGCTTTGCCCCACGAACCCGAACCTCATTGAAATCAATGGGGACCCAAACGGCCCCATAGTGTTCCGCCAATGAGAGTTGGGGGGGGGGGTGCACACACCCCTCTGAAGGCCAATCAGGGGAGCGCCTCATTTCTATGGGGATTTTCATTATAATATTTGAAATTAAAACTTATTTGAAATTAAGAAAGACACACCTCCCCAAGGACCAACCATGTGGCCCCCTCACCCCTATGAGGATTTTCATTATTACGTACCACCAACATTACTACAGATTTCTATGACAAAGAGAGACCTTATCCTAGAAAGGCCTCGTCTTATGGAGGATTTCATTATTGTGAGCCACCAATGGTGTACTAAGGAAAGGAACACACCTTATTACAGACCAATCCTGCGAGCGCCTCGCCTCTATGGGGTTTTCCATTGTAACAAACTTACAAACTCAGCACAGATATTCCTAATATAATGGTTTCAACTAGTAACATTGCTCTTTCTATTTAATCCGGCTTCAAATAACCTCATAACAAAAGACCAAAAATACTATTTTATATATATCCAATACCATACTATATGATATGGTGATGTATTATGCAGAGAAAAGTTATTGTTTTTTATATGCATTTATACTCTATATAAGGATGTGTCAGCACAGGCAGAGACCTGCTCCGGAAGAAGCCATAAGGCGAAACCCAGGCTCAGGCGAGAATGTCTGCTGCTTGGATAAGAAATGATTTTATACAAAGCACTTTTTTTTTTCTGTTTGTGAGTATGATTAATACTTTTAAAAGCACTTCCCTGGTCATTGGTGATTTGCACTATGGATCTGTTTTCCTTGTAAAATTGAGCCGAAACTGCTGGATAACTGCAGTGCATTTTCTTGAAGCAGTGTGCACGGTTACTAAACAGGCCAGTGGAGAAAGAAAAGTAGACGAGTTGCAATCTCTTTAATTGTTTATTTGGAGCACCTGAAAGTGCTGCTGGTTACATACCTGTCAAGGCTCAGGGTCAGTGAACCCCCTGGACAACCGCGGACATTGACACAAGCAGACACCTGGCAGTCTAAGTGGCACCCGGTCTTCACCAGAGCCCGCCGCAAAGCAGGATGGTCTTGCTGCAGCATGGTGGCACCAGGTTGTTCCATATTCACGACTTGTCCGTGGTGGCAGCCAAGGTCGAGGTACACAATCAGCAGGCAATCTCGTAGACGATGCGGGTGGTAGAGGTTCAAGATCAGAGACAAAGCAAGAGGTCAGTCCTGGCAGTGGTTGAGCAAAGTCGAGAACAGGTCCGGGGTTACAACGGGAAAACTGATCACTAGCACTAGGTGCAGGGAACAGCCTTCTCATTGGCAATAGCACACAGATCCGGTGGGGAATGTCGGGAGAGACCGGCTTATATCAGTTTCCTGGAAATGGCAAGCACCAATTAGCGCTATGCTGGCCCTTTAAATCCTTGAGTGCCAACGCGTGCGCCCTATGTAGTGGGGACGCGAGGGGTCGGCTGCTCGACGTTTGGAGGGCGAAGGCCTGATCTACAGTGCCAGACGTTGGGATGCTATAGATAGAAGACTGATCCCAGGGCCCGGTGCAAGTGCTCCAGGAGCGCCAATATAGATCCGGCCCTGTGCAGTTAGCCTGTAGAGGGTGCAGTGTGTCGTGAAGTGTGTCTTACATTCTTCATGAATCTGGCGCTCCCTGCATTGCTCCAACATACTGCACCAACTTTTTTTTTGGTGCACCTATAACCTAGGGCGTGCAACAAAATTCTGTCAGACTTTGCATGATAAATGTGTCGCCCAGTCCGACTGTGCACCGGATCGCCCCTTTATATGCAGAATTTTGTGTTGTATCCGGTATAGTGCAGCGTGCGCCACAAAGTGTAGCATGTGCCAGAAAGTCAGGCAGACTTTAGTAAATGTGGGCCAGTAAGTCTTGCGGATCCTGTCTTATTTTTGGGTTTACTCATGGCACCACCGGGAAGAGGGTATGTAGCAGAGCTAGAAATGGCATATGCGCCCGTCGGTTTAGCCTTCTAGTGCCACTCTTAAGGGCTGGAAGCACTGAGCTCAGAGAAGCAAGTCTCACTCCATGCACTGCCGACCACATCCCTGGAAATTACCAAAAATTTTGCATATTTGATTCACCTCAGTTACCTAATGTAACATTGTCTTAGTATCTTACAATAGATGACTGACTTGTGATAAATATCATGGGATTTGGAAAATTTCAACACAAAACAATATTTGCATGTCATCAGCTCCTACAATCTGCAGGTAATTCTACATCATGAGACGCACAAACCATCTATGTACATGAGAGCGGAGATCACAAGGATCAGGTCTGGTGATTAGTCTCTGGTGATGACTCATGAAGCTCCTCCCCCCAAGCTGAGCCCCGCCCCCAAGTTACTGGTATAATAACCCCCATCCCAAGAAGTGATCTGTACTGAGGTGTCCTGTCCTCCTGTGTTCTGCACTTTCTCTATCACAAGGTAGGAATTATTAATAATCTAATATATAAAGCTGAGTGTGTGTGTGTGTGTATGCATGTATATATGTCCGTTAAAGGAATCTGCACCGTCACATTTACAATCACCAAATTTTGCACAGTTGTTGCCTGTAACGCATGGAACGAAATTTTCCCCCAATGGTTTCCAAAACCCACTTATTACCCACCATATACAGGATCCATTGTCTGCTGCTGCTGTGGCAGTTGGAAGCTGAGCCGTGATTGGTTGCTGTTCTGCCACAGGTCATTAATATGAGCTCTGAGCTGTGATTGGCTACTATAGGCAATGAGTATAAGACGCTTATGTGTGAGGTGAGCTCTGATTGGTTGCCATGGAACACTGATAAAATCCCCCATAGACATAGTGACAGAGACAGTCCCTGGAAAGAGAGTGACGGCGAGAGACAGTCACTGAAATGAGACTGCCAGCGACAATCAGTCACTGAAAGAGACTGCAAGAAACAGACAGTCACTGGAATGAGTGCCAGAGACAGACAGTCTCTGTAATAAGAGTGGCGGCGACAGACAGTCACTGAAATGAGACTGCCAGTGACAGACAGTAACTGAAAGAGACTACTGGCGACAGACAGTCACTGGAATGAGAGTGGTGGCGACAGACAGTCACAGAAATGAGACTGCAGGGTCAGGTGCAAAAACGGGCGCAAAAACACTCCAGACCGAGGTGGCTTAAACTAAGAAGCAAGCACTAAGCTATTCTGCAGAGCAGCTTATCCCCAGCAGTAGAGCTCAGGCGACACTACAGACACTACACACACTACACACTATACAGACCCTACAGGCCCTACAGACACTACACACACTACACACACTACACACACTACACACACTACAGACAACCTGCAGCCTCTGTATAATACAGCAGAAGAGCTCAGCAGACTCTAAAGACACTAACTGCAGCCTCTGTTTACAGTTCATGACCTTCTATTTACAAAACAATCTGCAGAAGCCTCAGCTCAGAGCAGGAGAGGAGAGAAGTTTGCAGGATTTTGCAGATACTACGGATACCCCATGTAGCAGGATGACCACACCGGTGTCCAACTGCGCCTGAAGTAAAGTGATTAATAAGAGGCAGGCACTAAACTCATCACAGATGGTGTAGCTGGTGGCGCGACAATGCGCCAGAATTAAGGCGCTACAAGGAGACTTGAGCGCAGAACAGTGATACATCTGGCCCCTTGTTCTTTGTATGAGCCTAATTTAACAAACTCTTTTTATGGTGTAATAAATGTCTCCATGTTTTATGTTCTTTTGTTTTTTCTTTGTTTTTTTTTTTGTATTTCTTCTAATTTGTCTTTAACCCCTCAATGACCGCCGTATCGGGATTCTATGGCGGTCATTAAGGACACCGAGACACACCGGGTCTCGCTGGTGCCGGTGTCGGGCTGTGATGTCACAGCCTAGACCCGGCACTAACACCCGGGATCCCAAAATCTCCTATCCCGGGTGCTTAACCCTGTACACGCTGCGGTCAAGCATAACCGCGGCGTGTAAGCGTGTCCCACGTGGATCGGACCCCCCTGGTGTGCTTACCGTATCCCTCCTGCCACTGCCCCCGGGTCCGGCGAGTGACCCGAGGCTTCCGGCTCCTCTTCTCGCCGGGTTCTGCCTTCCTGGCAGGACCCGGCTGTTAGTAACTGAGCATGCGCAGCAAGTGTATTGCAGTGTAAAGGCTTGAACAAGCGATCAGATGATTCCTTGTTCAAGCCAAAGAATGGGAAATGTAAAAAAAGTTTAAAAAAAAATTAAATTATTTTATAATAATAATTAAATAAATAAATACAATAAAAGTCCCTTAATCTCCCTAGTTACACATATAATGCAAATAAAGGGTCACATTTATCACTCATTTTTTCTGTTGTTTTTGCGCCTTTTCATTCAGGCGCACCGTTTTTGCGCCATTTTTGCGATTAAACGCCAAACTAGCCGCGCAGCAAAAATAAGCAGCTTTCCCTCATCTATCTTACCAATCCAGATGTTTTGCTGCGCCTAATGATATTCATCACTTGCAACGTTTTCATTTAGGCGCAAAAACCGGCACAAAAACACTCCAGCCCGAAGGTGGCGTTATCTGAGAAGAAAGCACTGAGCCCCTGTGCAGAACAGCTCATTTCTAGCAGCAAAGCTCAGCCAGACACTAGAACAGATAATAGATACATTAGATACATTACAGACACTAGAACATATAATAGATACATGAGATACTCTGCAGACACTAGTACGGATAATACAGACATTACATACACTGCAGACACTAGAGCAGATAATACAGACATTACATACACTGCAGACACTAGTACAGATAAT
>WNYA01002795.1:0-34069 GCA_019512145.1 Engystomops pustulosus | reverse complement strand
GCCTGAAAATGGACTCTCTTTGTCTGGATTTTGTCTTCTTCTCTTCAGTATGTAGACCTTTCATGTACCCTCTCCCCAGTGTCTGGACCTAGTCTCCTACTTCTCTTCGGTTCCTGGACCTTGCCTGTTCCCCCTCTCTCCGGTGCCTGGACCTTGCCTGTTCCCCCTCTCTCCGGTGCCATTTTCCATTTGGCAGAAGAGACACCTGGAGAGCGCACTCCTCTTCGCTGTCCTCTTGAACTTTAAACACATCTACCTATATATTGCCCCGGCATATGGCATCTACTTATTGCGGTGTTACTGCTTCACAGCGAATAATCCAGGTTAGTGCAGAAGACGATGCTAACGCCATTGTTACAAGTCTTGCTTCCTGGTCACAGCTGAGTTTCCTTTGTTTCCGATCTTGTTCCACAGATTTATCCATACGCTGGAGAAGCTTCAGTATCCTTCGTTTCCTCGTTCTGGCCTTCATAGTTGTGTTTGTTTTTGTCGTTTCGTTTGGACCCTTTATATACCTGGTACGTGTCGTATACCAAAGTCCTCGGAAGGTCTCTAATTTGTAATGAAATGTACATTGTCAGTGTGATAATCCAGAATCGGATGTGTACAGTAAATCCAACCAAAGTCTGTTAATCTGACATCTGTGAATTGTGTACAGTAAATCTGACCATCATTTGATCATTCAGAATAAGATAATCTAACATCTGTATATACAGTAAATCTGATAATCTGACATGTGTGGATTGTATACGGTAAAAATTTGCACATGTCCCCTATGATTTGTAAAGCGCTACAGAATATGATGGCGCTAAATAAATTATTATTATTAAACTGACACCTGTGGATTGTGTACGGTAAAAAACAACCATAATCTAATCATTCAGACTAGAATAATCTGGCACCTGAATTTACAGTCAATCGGATAATCCAAAATGAGATAAAATAGCACTTGTGGAGTGTTCACAGTCTAACAATACAGCAAATGTATAATTTTATATAAATGTATAATTACCAGATTTTGTAGAAATTTTGTAGAACATGTTAAATAGGGAATTGGGGACAGATGTCAGTGATTAAAATCTATGATATATTATGGGTAACAATGATCAACTGTGACATTTTATGGAGGCTGTGAGTGTGATATTTACCCCTTTTTTATAGGGTCAGATACCTCAGGTCCTGTCCAGGCTTTTCCCCTTTAAGAGAGGCCTCTGCCATGCGTACTGGGCTCCGAACTTTTGGGCATTGTACAACGGCGTCGACAAAGCCCTGTCCGTTATTGGTAACGTATTATCTTGTTTTAAATGATATGAGAAAAATCTTAAAATCTATCTATACATGGAAAATCTGTGTGAGATCCAATATGGTTTCCATTACAGCTTTCACTGGCTGCCCCTCAGCCTCTCTACCCAGGGTTGTTACAGCTTATTTCCATTGCAATAAATTGGTCTGTGAATGTGCTGCTCTTTCTGTTTTTGTTGTACCATGTTCCTCTTTGTATTGCAGGTGTGAAGATGCAGCTGCTGAATCCGGATTTGGTTCGCACAGGTTCCATGACGGGGGGTTTGGTCCAGGAGTTTGAACACAGCGTCCTCCCATCTGTCACACCATTGGTGACATTAATCTGCACATTTATATCTATACTAGTAAGATTTTTTTTTATTTGATTACCTAATGTTAGGATAGATCTATATTAGATATGCATGGAGACATTCAGTTGATTCTGGAGTCAAAGAACAGCTCCATTCTCATTGTAGTGGTTGCAGAGTGTAACTGCAGAGAAAACTTGTCCAATTGGGACAAATGAACCCATTGGTCACTAAAAAGTAACTTTTATTGATATTTATTAAAAGATGGATAAGGCTTCAGCCAATATTATGTTTTAAAATTTTACAGAGTGCAGGGGGCAGCAGCTTTCACCGTAACAGGGTGATCAGGATTAGCAAGTTGTACACATCATCCTCGAATAGATAAAGGGAACTGGTAGTGTGCACCGTCACCGAATATGGGATTTCGAGACTGTAGCTGTATTTTATACTGTGGAGGGGATCAGTGTTTGTTTATTGGGTTCAGTTCACACTAGGTTACTATAACCCACTTCTGTGTAGTACTGCCCTTGAGGTTACAGGTCTAACCCCCCAGTGTTGCTAAGATAATAACCCCACGGTGCTATGTACCTCTTGCAAGTATCCCCTATCTAATGGTCTGAATAATCGATACTGCAGCTAGCTAGCTATATTTCTGATTAATTCATATTTCACCCAAGGTTGCCTAGCTGTCCGCTGCCTCTGAATTAAAACCTAACAAACTAGCCCGCCTGACATGTTTCGCCACATGCCGTGGCCTCCTCAGGGGGATCGGGGCTAATAATGCGGGTGTAACTCCGGCTCACTTCTTGTTGTTGTGAATGAGTTGAGCTGCACTAGCACAACTTGGCATTACGCATTTTTACCTTTCTGTTATCCAGCCTTCAGTTTTTGGTTTGTGGTTCCGACCCCAAGGACCTCAAGGCTTCCTGCGCTGTCTGATCCTCTGCGCCCTCAGCTCCTTCATGTTTGGCTGGCATGTACATGAGAAGGCGATCCTCCTGGCCATATTACCTTTAAGGTTAGAGGATGGAGCAAGTGTGTGCATATATATAGTGTATGTGTGTGAGATTATATGCAATTATATGTACAAAATTGTAATTATTTTTAACCCCTTCACGACTGCCATACGGCTATATACCACCTATTTGCACATGCCACATGCAGAAAGGACATTTAGAAAACAGTGGCCAACTTCGAAAGGCTATATCTCCTGAACCCTGGCACCTAGAAACACAACTGTGGTGTCATATTAATATGATAGCTGGATTGTGGATGGATGCTTCACCGAACCAGAGATATCCACCCTTGAAGTTGTACTAAAAAATAATGATTTTTATGTACAGCTTTCTTTTTATGATGTAAATTTAAGAGTGGATATCTCTGGTCCTGTTAAGAATCCATGCACAATTATTATATAATTTTAAAGGGGAGACTCCCCTGTTTAATATGACACCGGAAATATCTACAGGGGTTCAGGAGATATAGGTGTTTGAAGTATGCCCCCCTCCAGCCTGCCAGGTGAAGGCAGAATGTAGAAAGAGCTGCAGGAAAGACTTTTAGTTAGCAGAAGTACATGCACCCTCTGCATCTGTAGCAGAACCTGGGATAGGGTGATGGCATAATGTTCTATATAACATATTTTGGTAAAAGTTACTACTTATGAAAAAAATTTTAATCAGAAAATTTAATCAGAAAAGTTATTTTTTCACATTTGTAGTCAATTATTGGCAAATTGGCAAGTTAAAGTCTCACATGTCATGAAAAAAAAAGCTTTTTAAAGAAGCGCATTACAGAATGTCAGAAAATTGACCTGGACATTCAAGCACCAAGGGCCATCGGTCACGAGGGATTAAATTAATACTCCTCTTTATCACTATTTTTCAGCTTATTAGCAGTCAGCAGTGCAAAGGACGCTGGGATATATCTAATACTTACGACTGTGGGTCACTTCTCATTATTTCCTCTTCTTTTCACTCCTGAAGGTAAAGAGTTTATTTACATTTTCCTTTTATTGTAATTTTTTAAAATTGTTTTCATTCTAAGTGACTGTTCAGTCATTGTTCCCTTGCTCAGTATTGGTATATTGATGGGATTTCTTGGGCTGACAGCCATTGTCGGTGCCTATATCAAATTGGTATGGGGTGAGGGTGTCTGGAAGCTATGCAGCGGAAAGAGGTTCTGTTTAGTGGCCATTCTGGGGTACTGCAGTTTGGTTACAGTTTTCGTCCAGAGCCGAAATACAGTGAATGGAGTCTTCTACCCCCAAACAACTGAACCCCTGCCAAACTAATACTGGTAACCTGACCTGAGGGTATAGGTCATTAATATTAAAAACAGCCTATTAGGGACTAGACATGTGCCTCTCTTCTGAAGCTTTATTTGCTATTGAAATTAATCTTAACCTTCAGAGCAGGAAGATTCACCTTGCTTAACCTCATGTTGTATGTGGGATGTCATGTGAATGTTCATGCCCCAGTGCTGGAGGTGCACAATACACAGAGACTGGGAATTAAAATAGATCTGGACAGAGAAAAGTGGTGCTGGGTTAGATTCTAGTGACTGTAGAGAGAGCTGAACCTTGTAATAACCCAGGGTGCAGACCAATCACTAATGTTTTTTTTCCCCAGAGCTGCCTATAAAGATCCTGCTGATGGCGATTTTCACTGTGTTCAGCTTCAGCTCATTGAGGGCTCTGTTCAGGTAACTCGGATTCACACATTCTCCTTAATCATTAACCCCCTGGGGACATAGGTTGTAAATATACATCACATGTGTATAGTGAGTGTGAGGCAGGCTCAGGGGCAAAGCTTGCTCCTTACATAGCTACCATAGTATGTATATATTATACAACTGACACCGGTGACTGTGGCATGTGATGATTTAGACGGAGGGAATTTACTTAATTTATTACCCACATGGACTTCAATGGTTACTGTATGAATAGACTTTTTGCACCCCTTTCCCCAACATCGGGGGTCGCTCTAAGGATCTCACTGCTGATAGGATATTTGGACAGCCCCTTTAATTGTTTGTAAGTGTCGGCTCTATTCTGTTTGAGGAGCAACATGGTTGGTCACTACAGGCCAGGGTTTACTCATTTCTCCTTCATTTCTAATGTTTGTGAAATTCTTGTACTTCTAACAGGAGAGAAGGGAAGCTCCTGAGCTGCATGGAGGTGCTGTACGTCTCTGGCCTCATACCCCTGGAAATACTATGTGAGATTATTTACCCCCTGACCCCCTGGCAGCAGCGTCTACCATTCATCCCGCTGCTGCTTACCTCTGTGTACTGCGCTCTCGGCATCGCCTATTCCTGGATCAGACTTTATATTTCCGCCTTCACAAGACCAGCCGCGACTCTAAAGAAACGTCAGTGAAGTCCCGTCCATCCTCACACCAGATCTGCCAGGGACCAGGATTTATTCTGTACAGGAACTTATTTTTATACTGTCTTTGATGTAAATGCTAGATTTCTTCTTTATTAAAAAAAACATCATGATAAATGTTATTGTCTCATTCACTGATTTGACTGGAGGGGGCGAAATCTGACTTTCCAAAGCTTTTTTTTGTGAGGTGGATAATTAAAAAAAATAATAATAATAATTTTTTAAAAAATTTCTACAGATTTTTGCTAGTCAGGCTTATAGTTTTTTTTCCAGACTTAAACACAATAACCTGTCATTTGGACATTGAAAAAGCTAATTTCTTTTTGTTCTTTTTCTTCAACATTTTTTGTCATCTTTTCTATTTTCTATTATTTTTATTTGTTTTTTTGCTTTTATTTTTTTATCAGTTAATTTAAATATTTCACACTTTGGAAACAAATTAGGGAAACAAATCTGGCCTGTGAGTAAGCATGGTGAGAGCAGTCCTTCATTAGGATCCAGATTGTCCTGCAAAGAGGATACCCTGTGATTGTAATGCAGGTGCCAACAGAGGGAAGTAATGCACATACATCAGATGTTGTGGTCACTATAACCTAGAGCAGTGATGGCGAACCTTTTAGTGGCCGAGTGCCCAAACTGCAATCCAAAACCCGCCTTATTTAAAGCGAGGTGCCAACCAAAAATGAAAGCAGTAACTTATTGCTCCCTGTTCTTCAACAACTTTTGATAATATTGGCCTCCTAAGGACCAGATGGAAAATTTGCATCATTTAATTCGGCCCTGTGTACTCCTTCTCTTCACTTTAATATATGACGGAAAGTAGCATCTTTTAAGTTGCTTGAGACTGCAGGAAGCAGTCCTGTGTCCTGTCTGGTGTGCTGGGGTGGTGGCCTGGGTGCCCACATAAAGGGCTCTGAGTGTCGCCTCTGGCACCCGTGCCATAGGTTCGCCACCACTGACCTAGAGTATCTTAGGTTAACTGTTACTTGTGAGCTCCAACCAAGTGCCCTGATTGGTGGTAGCAGCTGATTGTGAAAGGTGTAGGAGAAGATTTTGTCCCCTTGACATATTACAAATGAACTCCTTTCTGCATCATGGCACAATATCTGTGCACACACAAAAACTGGAACCAGATGTCATTACAGTTCCAGTTGTTTAATCCTGAAAGTTGTCTAATCACTATCCTGTGGACAGGGGATAACTTGATGATACTTTGGGATCCCAGTGGTTGGTACACTGGGAATGGATCATGGGAATGGGGGTCCATTGTACCCCCAGATGAATAGAGAAGCTTGTTGCTCATGCACCTTCTTCTTATTCATCTTTAAGTTACAAGCAGAGACAGTGGAGTGCAGTACTCTGCTACTTATGTCAGTGCCATATACCGTGAATCGAGTAACATTACACATGACTGACTTGCTGCACCATTCATCTGGGGTACAACGGACCCCTGATCTGTGGGAGTCCCACCACTGGAACCGGCACTAACCAGCAACAAAACTTGTAGTAAGCTGGATGTCCCACCACGGGGACAGCCACTAACCAGCAAACCAAACTTGTGGTGACTAGACTGTCCCTTAAATGAGTTGTTACTTAGATGGTATAAACAACAGCGTCAACCACCTCGTGCACTGCCATTTGAGTAGGGACCAAACCCTGACCTTAGCAGCATAAAGCATTGGAATACAGGATAGTGATGAGGTCACTTAGTGGGGTAATAAAGGTATAATAAATTTATTTTTAAAATAAAAAAAATGATTGTGTTTGGCAATAAAATATTTTTATAGATTGTAATGTATCTTAAAAAAATTATATTTTTGTTATCATTGCAATAAAACATTGGGACAGCCTATGCTTAGGATGGTGAATAGCCTCATGTTGGGGCATCCCTTTAAATTACATTTAAAGGGAAGTATCCAGTCCTGGATGTGTTAATTCTCTATATGACTACCGGAGACAGAGCGACGATATTTATTTTTTGTTAGTTTTTGGCTATTTCTGGTAGCCCCTCATGTACATTCGTGTCTTCATTCATTTATGGGGGTACATGGACAACACTTTTGAGGGTTTTATTTAATTAACAGATTACAACTTTCAGGCATATACAGTTAAACAATTGTATTTATAAAATCAATATTAAGAAGGGACACAGGAAAAATTAAGATGATGGCGGTCAAGGGGGGTTGAGGTTGTTTGCGATTACTACTACTGTCAGGCCCGTGTCACGTGACCCGCTGCCCCGGAACCTCCGCTCGGTGACTGTTGTTTCCCAGCCGGAAGGGATTAAATGTTCTCCTGGGCGTCCTTGATTGTCGTCCCCGGTGTCTTGGCTGCAAAAACCAGGGTTGATTCGGACGAGGGTCGTGGGTTACGCCGCCCTCCCGGGAACAGGGGCTCCTTGTACCTCGGCTTTCTCGGATACCTGGTCCGCATAGTGACAAACGCCCTCAACAAGTACCCGGTGCTGCGGGCGGGTGAGGCGCTTATTACATTACTTATTATAGTGCACCCCCTTATATACACTCATGACCTCACTGTATTATCTCCACAACACCCCAACATTACCATAGTGCACCACCTTATATACACTCATGACCTCACTGTATTATCCCTACAACACCCCAAATGAGGTATATAAGGGGGTGTACTATGGTAATGTTGGGGTGTTGTGGAGATAATACAGTGAGGTCATGAGTGTATATAAGGGGGTGCACTATAATAAGTAATGTAATAAGCGCCTCACCCGCCCGCAGCACCGGGTACTTGTTGAGGGCGTTGTGCACTATGGCGGACAGGTATCCGAGAAAGCCGAGGTACAAGGAGCCCCTGTTCACCAGGGAGGGCGGCGGTAACACCCGACCCTCGTCCGGAATCAGACCCATGGTTTTGCAGCCCAAGGACACCGGGGGACGACAATCAAGGACGCACAGGGAGAAACATTTAATCCCTTCCGGCTGGGAAACAACAGTCACCGAGCGGAGGTTCCGGAGCAGCAGGTCACGTGACACGGGCCTGACAAGTAGTAGTAATCGCAAACAACCTCAACCCCTTGACCGCCATACATCTTTAATTTTTCCCTGTGTCCCTTCTTAATATTGATTTTATAAATACAATTGTTTAACTGTATATGCAATGAAAGTTGTAATCTGTTAATTAAAATAAAACCCTCAAAAGTGTTGTCCATTGTACCCCCATAATATGAATGAAGACACTAGATGTACATGAGGGGCTACCAGAAATAGCCAAAAAACTAACAAAAAATAAATATCGTCGCTCTGTCTCCGGTAGTCATATAGAGAATTAACACATCCAGGACTGGATACTTCCCTTTAAATGTAATTTAAAGGGATGCCCCAACATGAGGCTATTCACCATCCTAAGCATAGGCTGTCCAATGTTTTATTGCAATGATAACAAAAATAAATTTTTAAGATACATTAAATCTATAAAAATATTTTATTGCCAAACACAATCATTTTTTTTATTTTAAAAATAAATTATTTATACCTTTATTACCCCACTAAGTGACCTCATCACTATCCTGTATTCCAATGCTTTATGCTGCTAAGGTCAGGGTTTGGTCCCTACTCAATGGCAGTGCCGAGGGGTTGACGCTGTTGTTTATACATCTAAGTACAACTCATTTAAGGGACATCTAGTCACCACAAGTTTGGTTGCTGGTTAGTGGCTGTCCCCGTGGTGGGACATCCAGCTTACTACAAGTTTTGTTGCTGGTTTAGTGCCGGTTCCAGTTGGTGGGACTCCCACAGATCAGGGGTCCGTTGTACCCCAGATGAATGGTGCAGCAAGTCAGTCATGTGTAATGTTACTCATTCACGGTTATAATGGCACTGACATAAGTAGCAGAGTACTGCACTCCCCTGTCTCGCTTGTAACTTAAAGATGAATAAGAAGAAGGTGCTGAGCAACAGCTTCTCTATTCATCTGGGGGTACAATGGACCCCATTCCAGATCCATTCCCAGTGTACCAACCACTGGGATCCAAAGTATCATCAAGTTACCCTGTCCACAGGATAGTGATTAGACAAAGTTCAGGATTAAACAACTGGAACTGTAATGACATCTGGTTCCGTTTTTTGTGTGTGCACAGATTGTGCCATGATGCAGAAAGGATTCATTTGATATGTCAAGGGGACAAAATCTTCTCCTACAACCTTTCACAACTCAGCTGCTACCACCATCAGGGCACTGGTTGGAGCTCACAAGTAACAGTTAACCTAAGTACTCTAGGTCAGTGGTGGCGAACCTATGCACGGGTGCCAGAGGCGACACTCAGAGCCCTTTATGTGGGCACCCAGGCCACCACCCACAAACCAGAAGGACACAGGATGCTTCCTGCAGTCTCAAGCACACTTAAAAGATGCTACTTTCCGTCATTATTAAAGTGAAGAGAAGGTACACAGGGCCGATTAAATGATAAATTTTCCATCTGGTCCTTAGGAGGCAATATATCAAAAGTTGTGTGAAGAACAGGGAGCAATAAGTTACTGCTTTATTTTTGTTGGCACCTCGCTTTAAATAAGGCGGGTTTTGGATTGCAGTTTGGGCACGGCCACTAAAAGGTTCGACCATCACTGCTCTAGGTTATAGTGACCAAAACATCTGATGATGTGCATTACTTCCCTCTGTTGCACCTGCATTAAATCACAGGGTATCCTCTTTGCAGACAATCTGGATCCTAATGAAGGACTGCTCTCACCATGCTTACTCACAGCCAGATTTGTTTCCCTAATTGTTTCCAAACGGTGAAATATTTAAATTAACTGATAAAAAATAAAAGCAAAAAAAAAATAAAATAATAGAAAATAGAAAGATGACAAAAAATGTTGAAGAAAAAGAAAAAAGAAATTAGCTTTTTCAATGTCCAAATGACAGGTATTGTGTTAAGTCTGGAAAAAAAAAATAAGCCTGACTAGCAAAATCTGTAGAAATTTTTTAAAAATTATTATTATTATTTTTTTTAATTATCCACCTCACAAAAAAAAGCTTTGGAAAGTCAGATTTCGCCCCCTCCAGTCAAATCAGTGAATGAGACAATAACATTATCATGATGTTTTTTTATAAAGAAGAAATCTAGCATTTACATCAAAGACAGTATAAAAATAGTTCCTGTACAGAATAAATCTGGTCCCTGGCAGATCTGGTGTGAGATGGACGGGACTTCACTGACGTTTTCTTTAGAGTCGCGGCTGGTCTGTGAAGCGGAAAATAAAGTCTGATCCAGGAATAGGCGATGCCGAGAGCGCAGTACACAGAGGTAAGCAGCAGCGGATGAATGTGAGACGCTGCTGCCAGGGGTCAGGGGTAAATAATCTCACATAGTATTTCCAGGGTATGAGGCCAGAGACGTACAGCACCTCCATGCAGCTCAGGAGCTTCCCTTCTTCCTGTTAGAAGTACAAGATTTCACAAACATTAGAAATGAAGGAGAAATGAGTAAACCCTGGCTGTAGTGACAACCATGTTTGCTCCTAAACAGAATAGAGCCGACACTACAAAAACAATTAAAGGGGCTCGGTCCAAATATCCTATCAGCAGTGAGATCTTAGAGCGACCCCCGATGTTGGGGAAGGGGTGCAAAAAGTCTATCATACAGTAACCATGAAGGTCCATGTGGGTAATAAATTAAGTAAATTTCCCTCCGTCTAAATCATCACATGCCACAGTCACCGTGTCGTTGATAATATATACATACTATGGTAGCTATGTAGGAGCAAGCTTTGCCCCTGAGCCTGCCTCACACTCACCTACACATGTGATGTAATATTTACAAACCTATGTCCCCAGGGGTTAATGATTAAGGAGAAGTTGTGAATCCGAGTTACCTGAACAGAGCCCTCAATGAGCTGAAGCTGAACACAGTGAAAATCGCCATCAGCAGATCTTTATGTGCAGCTCTGGGGAAAAAAAAAAATTAGGAGTTGGTCTGCACCCTGGGTTATTACAAGGTTCAGCTCTCTCTACAGTCACTAGAATCTAACCCAGCACCACTTTCTCTGTCCAGATCTATTTTTAATTCCCAGTCTCTGTGTATTGTGCACCTCCAGCACTGGGCATGAACATTCACGACATCCCACATACAAATGAGGTTAAGCAAGGTGAATCTTCTGCTCTGAAGGTTTAAGATTAATTTCAATAGCAAATAAAGCTTCAGAAGAGAGGCACATGTCTAGTCCCTAATAGGCTGTTTTTAATATTAATGACCTATACCCTCAGGTCAGGTTACCAGTATTAGTTTGGCAGGGGTTCAGTTGTTTGGGGGGACCTCACTGTATTATCCCTACAACACCCCAACATTACCATAGTGCAACCCCTTATATACACTCATGACCTCACTGTATTATCTCCACAACACCCGCCTGAAAATGGACTCTCTTTGTCTGGATTTTGTCTTCTTCTCTTCAATATGTAGACCTTGCATGTACCCTCTCCCCAGTGTCTGGACCTAGTTTCCTCCTTCTCTCCGGTGCCTGGACCTTGCCTGTTCCCTCTCTCTCCGGTGCCTGGACCTTGCCTGTTCCCTCTCTCTCCGGTGCCTTACTCTGCTTTGTGGTCCAGGTGCTGTCAGTGTATCGACATTAGAGAAAAGAGGAGGGAGTGCTGGAGAGACCGTCATTCAACCCTCGCTGTCCTGCTCCTCTGGAATTTTGGGGCTGCTAATTGTAGACGTATCCTTACTAACATGTTTTTTTTCACAGGATTCTACGGGTCAACACAGATCAAAACTACAGACAGATTTCCTATGACTAATAGTGATAGGGGAATCCCATACAGGATTAATGTAGTTTCCTAGTACAGGACATTGTGGGGTAACCGGAGAGGACTGTGTCTGGTTCTTGGTTCTGGTTATACACATCCTCAATACATTTAGATATCCACTTCCAGTATAACGGATTCCTCTCTGGGATCATGCATTGTTCCATTGCTCGTATGTTTAGGTCAAAACATTATGGATCACTAATTGTTCACAAGATGGACGCACAGCGTATCAGTGCAATAAATGGTCAGTTTCCACCAGCTCCCCCCATCGGAAGATGATGCATACGCAGAGTAGTACATGTATCAGTGGGTTGCCTGTGTAATACAAGACAGGTTCCTACAGAGTAGTATAAGGAGACGCTTTGGGACTTGCTACCTACCAAAAGGGAGATCATAACTGGGTTGGTTATACATTCGAGCAGGCCATATGGGGACATAAAGATTTCAGTTCGTGCGATGCTTCTATTCCCCTGTTGGTTGATGCTGTGGGGAAACTGACATTACGGTTCCAGTTCTCCCACACATTACTGCTAATGTCTGGCGGAAAGGAAGTCTCCACATACGGATATTCTTAAAATGTGTGTGTAGACCCACTTAAGAAAATAGAGTGTGATCCAAAAATAGACAATAAAAATTATTAAATTTTCCATTGGCAGAAGAGACACCTGGAGAGCGCACTCCTCTTCGTGCTTTCTCTTGAATTTAAACACATCTCACCATATATTGCCCCGGCATTATGGCATCTTACTTATTGAGGTGTGTATGCTCCACAGCGAATAATCCAGGTTAGTTGCAGGAGACGATGCAACGCCATTGGTACAAGTCTGCTTCCTGGTCACAGCTGAGTTTCTTTGTTCCGATCTTGTTCCACAGGATTTATCCATACGCTGGAGAAGCTTCAGTATCCTTCGTTTCCTCGTTTCTGGCCTCATAGTTGTGTGGTTTTGTCGTTTCGTTTGGACCTTTATATATGGTACGTGTCGTATACCAAGTCCTCGGAAGGTCTCTAAATTTGAATGAATGTACATGTCAGTGTGATAATCCAGAATCGGATGTGTACAGTAAATCCAACCAAAGTCTGTTAATTGACATCTGTGAAGTGGTACCAGTAAATCTGACCATCATTTGATCATTCAGAATAAGATAATCTAACATCTGTATATACAGTAAATCTGATAATCTGACATGTGTGGATTGTATACGGTAAAATTTGCACATGTCCCCTATGATTTGTAAAGCGCTACAGAATATGATGGCGCTAAATAAATTATTATATTAAACTGACACTGTGGATTGTGGGTTACGGTAAAAAACAACCATAATCAATCATTCAGACTAGAATAATCTGGCACCTGAAATTTAAAGTCATCGGATAATCAAAATGAGATAAAATAGCATTGCGGAGGTGTTCACGTCTAACAATACAGCAAAGTATAATTTTATATAATGTATAATTACCAGATTTGTGAGAAATTGTTTTAGAACATGTTAAATAGGGAATTGGGGACAGATGTCAGTGTATAAAATCTATGATATATATATGGGGTAACAATGATCAACTGTGACATTTTATGGGGCTGTGAGTGGGATATTTACCCCTTTTTTATTAGGAGTCAGATACCTCGGTCCTGTCCGGCTTTTCCCCTTGTAAGAGAGGCCTCGCCATGCGTACTGGGCTCCGAAACTTTGGGCATTGTACAACGGCGTACGACAAAGCCCTGTCGTTATTGGTAACGTATTATCGTGTTTAAATGATATGAGAAAAATCTTAAAATTCTATCTAACATGGAAAATATGGTGAGATCCAATATGGTTTTCCATTACGCTTTCACGGCTGCCCCTCAGCTCTCTACCAGGGTGTTACAGCTATTTCCATTGCAATAAATTGGTCTGTGGAATGTGCTGCTCTTTCTGTTTTTGTGTACCATGTTTCCTCTGTGTATTGCAGGGTGAAGATGCAGCTGCTGAATCCGGATTTGGTTCGCACAGGTTCCATGACGGGGGTTTGGTCCAGGAGTTTGAACACAGCGTCTCCCATCTGTCACACCATTGGTGAATTCTGCACATTATATCTATACTAGTAAGATTTTTTTTTTGATTACCTAATGTTAGGATAGATCTTATTAGAATGCATGGAACATTCAGTTGATTGGAGTCAAAGAACAGACTCATTCTCATTGTAGTGGTTGCAGAGTGTTGTAACTGCAGAGGAAAAACTTGTCCAATTGGGACAAATGAACAACCCATTGGTCACTAAAAAGTAACTTTTATTGATATTTATTAAAAATGGATAAGGCTCAGCCAATATTATGTTTTAAAATTTTACAGAGTGCAGGGGGCAGCAGCTTTCACCGTAACAGGGGATCAGGATAGCAGTTGTACACATCATCCTCGAATAGATAAAGGGAAATGGGTATTGTGCACCGTCACCGAATAGGATTTCGAGACTGTAGCTGTTTTATTACTGTGGAGGGGCATCAGTGTTTGTTTTGGGTTCAGTACCCACAGGTTACTATAACCACTTCTGTGTAGTACTGCCCTTGGGTTACAGGTCTAACCCCCCAGTGTTGCTAGATAATAACCACGGTGCTAGTACCTCTTGCAAGATCCCCTATTAATGGTCTGAAATAATCGATTACTGCAATAGCTAGCTATATTTCTGATTAATTCATATTCACCACGGTTGCCTAGCTGTCCGCCGCCTCTGAATTAAAACCTAACAAACTAGCCCGCTTGAATGTTTCGCCACATGCGTGGCCTCTCAGCGGGGATCGGGGCCTAATAATGCGGGTTGTAACTCCGCTCACTTTCGTGTTTTGAATGAGTTGAGCGCAACTAGACAACTTGGCATTACGCATTTTTACCTTTTGTTATCCAGCCTTCAGTTTTTGGTTTGGTTCCGACCCCACAGGAATCAAGGCTTCCTGCGCTGTCTGATCTCTCGCGCCTCTAGCTCCTTCATTGTTTGGCTGGCATGTTACATGAGAAGGCGATCCTCTGGCCATATACCTTAAGGTTAGAGGATGGAGCAAGTTGTGTGCATATATATAGTGTAGTGTGTGAGATTATAGCAATTATATGATACAAATTGTAATTATTTGTAAACCCCTTCACGACGCCATGACGGCTATATACCACCATATTGCACTGCCAATGCAGACAGGACATTTGAGAAAACATGGCCAACGTTCGAAGGCTATAATCTCCTGAACCCTGGCACTAGAAACACAAACTGTGGTGTCATATTAATATGATAGCGGTGTGGATGGATGCTTCACCGAAACAGAGATTCCACCCTTGAAGTTGTACTAAAAATAATGTTTTATGGTACAGCTTTTTTTATGATGTAAATTAAGAGTGGATATCTCTGGTCCTGTTAAGAATCTCATGCACAATTATTATATAATTTTAAAGGGGAGACTCCCCTGTTTTAATATGACACGGAAATATCTACAGGGGTTCAGGAGAGATATAGGTGTTTGAAGGTATGCCCCCCTCCAGCCTGGCCAGGTGAAGAGCAAGGATGTGAAGAGAGCTGCAGGAAAGACTTTTAGTTGCAGAAGAAGAAGTACGATGCACCTTGCATCGTAGCAGAACCTGATATGGTGATCATAATGTTCTTATATAACATATTTGGTAAAAGTTTACTACTTATGAAAAAAATTTTAATCAAGAGAAGTTACAAAAACGGACTTATTTTTCACATTTGTAGTCAATATATGGCAAATTGGCAAGTAAAGTCTCACATGTCATGAAAAAAAAAAGCGTTTTTAAAAAGAAGGCATTACAGAATGTCAGAAAATTGACCGAGCATTCAGGCACACAAGGGCCATCTGGTCACGAGGGATTAAATTAATACTCCTCGTTTATCCACTATTTTTCAGCTATTAGCAGCAGCAGTGCAAAGGACGCTGGGGATATATCTAATACTTACGACTGTGGGTCACTTCTCATTATTTCCTCTTCTTTTCACTCCTGAAGGTAAAGAGTGTATTCGAATTTTCCTTTTTATTGTAATTTTTTAAATTGTTTCATTCTAAGTGACTGTTCAGTCATTGTTCCCTTGCTCAGTATTGGTATATGATGGGATTTCTTGGCTGACAGCCATTGTCGGTGACTATATCAAATTGGTATGGGGTGAGGGGTCTGGAAGCTATGCAGCGAAAGAGGTTCTGTTTAGTGGCCATTCTGGGGTACTGCAGTTGGTTACAGTTTTCGTCCAGAGCCGAAATACAGTGAAGGGAGTCTTCTACCCCAAACAACTGAACCCCTGCAAACTAATACTGGTAACCTGACCTGAGGGTATAGGTCATTAATATTAAAAACAGCCTATTAGGGACTAGACATGGGCCTCTCTCTGAAGCTTA
This sequence comes from Engystomops pustulosus, assembly GCA_019512145.1. NCBI lineage: Eukaryota > Metazoa > Chordata > Amphibia > Anura > Leptodactylidae > Engystomops > Engystomops pustulosus. Next base: position 17,948 of record WNYA01002795.1, on the reverse strand, counting down.
TTTGCATTGAAATTAATCTTAACCTTCAGAGCAGGAAGATTCACCTTGCTTAACCTCTGTATGTGGGATGTCATGTGAATGTTCATGCCCCAGTGCTGGAGGGGCACAAACACAGAGACTGGGAATTAAAATAGATCTGGACAGAGAAAAGTTGTGCTGGGTTAGATTCTAGTGATGTAGAGAGACTAACCTTGTAATAACCCAGGGTGCCGACCAATCACTAATGTTTTTTTCCCCAGAGCTGCATATAAAGATCTGTGATGGCGATTTTCACTGTGTTCAGCTTCAGCTCATTGAGGGCTCTGTTCAGGTAACTCGGATTCACAATTCTCTTAACATTAACCCCTGGGGACATAGGTTTTATAAATATACATCACATGTGATAGTGAGTGTGAGGCAGGCTCAGGGGCAAAGCTTGCTCTACATAGCTACCATAGTATTGTATATATTAACAACTGACACGGTGACTGTGGCATGTGATGATTTAGACGGAGGGAATTTACTTAATTTATTACCCACATGGACTTCATGGTTACGTATGAATAGACTTTTGCACCCCTTTCCCAAAATCGGGGGTCGCTCTAAGGATCTCACTGCTGTATAGGATATTTGGACCAGCCCCTTTAATTGTTTGTTAGTGTCGGCTCTAATCTGTTGAGGAGCAACATGGTTGGTCACTACAGGCCAGGGTTTACTCATTTCTCTTCATTTCTAATGTTTGTGAAATTCTTGTATCAACAGGAGAGAGGGAAGCTCTGAGCTGCATGGAGGGCTGTACGTCTCTGGCCTCATACCCTGGAAATACTGTGAGATTATTTAACCGACCCCCTGGCAGCAGCCGTCTCATTCATCCCGCTGCTACCTCTGTGTTACTGCGCTCTCGGCAAGCTTATCCTGGATCAGACTTTATATTTCCGCCTTCACAAGACAGCCGCGACTCTAAAGAAAGCGCAGTGAAGTCCCGTCCATCTCACACCAGATCTGCAGGGACCAGGATTATTCTGTACAGGAACTATTTTATACGTCTTTGATGGAATGTAATGCTGTCTTCTTTATAAAAAAACATCATGAAAATGTTATTGTCTCTTCACTTTGACTGGAGGGGGGGCGAAATCTGACTTTCAAAGCTTTTTTTGTGAGGTGGATAATAAAAACAAATATAATAATTTTTAAAAAATTTCTACAGATTTTGCTAGTCAGGCTTTAGTTTTTTTTTCCAGACTTAACACAATAACCTGTCATTTGGACATTGAAAAAGTAATTTCTTTTTGTTCTTTTTCTTCAACATTTTTTGTCATCTTTTCTATTTTAATAGTATTTTATTTTTTTGCTTTTTTTTTTATCAGTTAATTTAATATTTCACACTTGGAAACAAATTAGGGAAACAAATCTGGCTGTGAGTAAGCATGGTGAGAGCAGTCCTCATTAGGATCCAGATTGTCTGCAAGAGGATACCCTGTGATGTAATGCACGGTGCAACAGAGGGAAGTAATGCACAATCAGATGTTGTGTGGTCACTATAACTAGGCAGTGATGGGAACCTTTAGGGGAGCCGAGTGCCCCAAAATGCAATCCAAACCCGCCTTATTTAAAGCGAGGTGCCACCAAAAATGAAAGCAGTAACTTATTGTCCCCGTTCTTCAACAACTTTTGATAATATTGGCCTCCTAAGGACAGATGGAAAATTTGCATCATTTAATTCGGCCTGTGTACCTTCTCTTCACTTTAAATAGCGGAAAGTAGCATCTTTAAGTTGCTTGAGGCTGCCAGGAAGCAGTCCTGTGTCTGTCTGGTGTGCTGGTGGTGGTGGCCTGGGTGCCCACATAAGGCTCTGAGTGTCGCCTCTGGCACCCGTGGCCATAGGTTCGCCACCACTGACCTAGAGTATTTAGGTTAACTGTTACTTGTGAGCTCCAAACAAGTGCCCTGTTGGTGGTAGCAGCTGATGTGAAAGGTGTAGGAGAAGATTTTGTCCCCTTGACATATACAAATGAACTCCTTTCTGCATCATGGCACAATATCTGTGCACACACAAAAACTGGAACCAGATGTCATTACAGTTCAGTGGTTATCCTGAAAGTTGTCTAATCACTATCCTGTGGACAGGGATAACTGATGATACTTGGATCCCAGTGGTTGGTACACTGGGAAGGTCATGGGAATGGGGGCCATTGTACCCCAGATGAATAGAGAAGCTTGTTGCTCTGCACCTTCTTCTATCTCTTTAAGTTACAAGCAGAGACAGTGGAGTGCAGTACTCTGCATTTATGTCAGTGCCATTATAACCGTGAATCGAGTAACATTACACATGACTGACTTGCTGCACCATTCATCTGGGGTACAACGGACCCCTGATCTGTGGGAGTCCCACCAACTGGAACCGGCACTAACCAGCAACAAAACTTGTAGTAAGCTGGATGTCCCACCACGGGGAAAGCCACTAACCAGCAAACCAAACTTGTGGTGGACTAGACTGTCCCTTAAATGAGTTGTACTTAGATGGTATAAACAACAGCGTCAACCACTCGTGCACTGCCATTGAGTAGGGACCAAACCCTGACCTTAGCAGCATAAAGCATTGGAATACAGGATAGTGATGAGGTCATTAGGGGGTAATAAAGGTATAAAAATTTATTTTTAAAAATAAAAAAAATGATTGTGTTTGGCAATAAAATATTTTTATAGATTGTAATGTATCTTAAAAATTATATTTTGTTATCATTGCAATAAAACATTGGGACAGCCTATGCTTAGGATGGTGAATAGCCTCCTGTTGGGGCATCCTTTAAATTACATTTAAAGGGAAGTTCCAGTCCTGGATGTGTTAATCTCTATATGACTACCGGAGACAGAGCGACGATATTTATTTTTTGGTAGTTTTTTGGCTATTTCTGGTAGCCCCTCATGTACATTCGTGTCTTCATTCATTTATGGGGGTACATGGACAACACTTTTGAGGGTTTTATTTTAATTAACAGATTACAACTTTCATTGCATATACAGTTAAACAATTGTATTTATAAAATCAATATTAAGAAGGGACACAGGGAAAAATTAAAGATGTATGGCGGTCAAGGTGTCTTGTTTGCGATTACTACTACTTGTCAGGCCCGTGTCACGTGACCCGCTGCCCCGGAACCTCCGCTCGGTGACTGTTGTTTCCCAGCCGGAAGGGATTAAATGTTTCCTGGGCGTCCTTGATTGTCGTCCCCGGTGTCTTGGCTGCAAAAACCAGGGTTGATTCGGACGAGGGTCGGTGGGTTACGCCGCCCTCCCGGGGAACAGGGGCTCCTTGTACCTCGGCTTTCTCGGATACCGTCCGCATAGTGACAAACGCCCTCAACAAGTACCGTGCTGCGGGGGGTGAGGCGCTTATTACATTACTTATATAGTGCACCCTATATACACTCATGACCTCACTGTATTATCTCCACAACACCCCCAACATTACCATAGTGACACCACCTTATATACACTCATGACCTCACTGTATATCCCCTACACACCCAACATTACCATAGTGCAACCCCTTATATACACTCATGACCTCACTGTATTATCTCCACAACACCCCAACATTACCACAGTGCACCCCCTTATATACACTCATGACCTCACTGTATTATCCCTGCAACACCCCAACATTACCATAGTGCACCCCCTTATATACACTCATGACCTCACTGTATTATCCCTACAACACCCCAACATTACCAGAGTGCACCCCCTTATATACACTCATGACCGCTCTGTACTATCCCCTGCTATAGGGGAGGAGGGCAGACACCCCCATAACAACAGTGCACCCCCATATATGTCACTGTACACCGATTGCTGGGGGAGTATATGGCCGCCTCTGTGATATTCCATAAACCAAACACAAGGAAGCTTCTGCACACACCCAGGACTAATTGGCTCCACTATATACAAAGACTCCCGTAGTGCAGGCCATACAATAAATTCTTTAAATGTTTCTTATCACATTTATTTTACATGATACAAAATGTTTATGTTCTTTTGTACTTCACCGTAGAAATCCATAAGTCTTCAGACCATTATATAATAGAATTAAAACAATATCCCAATAGCGCAGTCCATGGCGTTCAGACTGAACAAAGCTCTATCAGGCAGGTGATATTACCATAGTGTATCCCAATATATACACACAACCTCACTGTATCCTCTGTGGACACCCCAATGCTATCACAGCTCACCCCATAAACCCAACTGATACAGGTGTCAGGGGTAGGAAACCAATATTATCATAGGGAACCTGCATATATTCACACCCAGTGCTGCTAGTATATTATAGAGCACCCCAATATATACATACATTGTACTATATGCTCTCTTCTGCAGAGATGCTGTGTGGCCACACCCCAGCATTACCATATTGCACCCCTTTATATACAGAGATGACCTTGCTGGATCTTCTCTGCTATAGGGGGAGGAGTATATACTATGAAAGCAAAGCCCATAAACCTGTATGCCCTTGGCTGCAGGTTTATGAAACTGCACCCCAATACTGTATACCCGGTCCTGCAGGTTCTTTTATACTTGCATTACGTCACAGTATACATTACATCCCACAGTGCCGCGGGAGTCTAGGGCTGCGTTCATACCTGTTTTTTGCTGTCCGTCGTCAGTATACGTCCGGAGGCTTCCCGACATGTCCTTCCGATGGAGGGCAGCATTGTATCCCACTGTGCGATCATACAGTGGGATACGTCGTCCTGTTTAGCTCCTCTCCCTTGAAAGTTGGAGTAGGAGCAGATATCCTTATATGGGCAGTTACATCACCCACAGTGTATGCTCAGCAGAGGTGGTGGATGGAGGCCATAAAGTGGCTTCCTTTAGCCCAGTGGTGGCGAACCTATGGCACGGCTGCAAGAGGTGGCACTAAGAGCCCTCTCTATGGGCACCCGTGCCCTCACCACACCGCATACTCCGCCAGACAGGACTAAAGGCCTCTTGCAGTCCCAGACAGCCCAGGACCCTGGAAGAAAGCTACAATGATAACCAGGAGCTTTTTCTCCTTCTCTCTACTGTATTGGTGTCCTCAGGTGCCTATACTATTTAAACCTGTGACAGAGCAGGGAGTAATAAGTTACTGTTTAAATTGTTGAAAAATATGTGGGTTTTGGATGTAGTTTGGGCACTCGGCGTCTAAAAGGTTTGCCATCACTGCTCTAGCCTCTATTAGCCTCCCCTGAGCAGGAACAGGATAGTGGTGCTTACTGCTGCGCTTTTCCATCCATTGTTTCCTGCCAGATGTGACCTACACTGAGCAGATGGAGTCATGGCTGCCAGTATAAGACTTGGAGCACATTCACTTTATACGCCTGGTGTATATGTAGAACTAGGTGTGAATGTGGCCTTGGGACCAAACCTAACTAGTTCCAGCAGTGGTACCTCCATACAGGGACCAGAGGGAGCTGCACACAGTCCACAGGCACAAGGCGTGGAAGTGTTGCTTCTTATTGGGCCAAATCCACTTTAAACCACAAATTGAATTCTTTGGGTGCAAGTCGGAAACTCCCCAACTCCTGTTCTACAGATAAGGGAATCCGTATTTAAATCCTGGGATACCCCTTTAAGGTTTCTTAAAGGGAACCTGTCACCAAGGACCTAATTTTCACTAAAGACAGGTTGTAGAAGTCCATCACACCTGCAGTGTACATCTGCCTTTTTTAAGCATTTGCATTACTATATAATTGTGTGTTATAACTTGCCTTGCACCCTGATAAAATCTTGGGGTAGTCACAGGGGTTGGGCTTTGCATTTCAAAAAACATGTGGCTTGTCTGTGTTACTAATTCCTCAGAGCTTGGCCCCCACGTTTGTGCTCCTGTACAGCTCCACCTCTGGATCCTTCTCAGAGCCTGGTGAGATGACATCAGTGGGGGAGGGACAGAGCTGTACTGGAGCACAAAGATGGAGGCAGCCTGCAGCTCAGACAAGTCACATTTTCTTTTTTTTTTTAAATGCATCCAAACCAAAGCCCAACCCCTGTGACTACCCCAGGATTTTGTCAGGATGCAAGAGTAAGTTCTAACACACAATTATATTGTAATGCAAATGCTTAGAAAAGGCAGAGAGGCATTTTTGCACTGCAGGTGTAATGGGCTTTTACAATCTGTCTTTAGTGAAAATTAGGTCCCTGGTGACAGGTTCCCTTTAAAACACTGATTGCTGCATTTGATTGGACAATCCTTTTATCATGATGATGCAGTGTACACAGCTCTGACGCTTGTGCTCTTCTCCTCAGGTGTTCACCGCCAGATCCTCTTCACCACCGTCGGTGTATTCATCGGGTATCACCTGACTAAATATGAGAATTACAGGTATGCCAAGAAGGACCGGGAACTGTTTGACTACATCAGACGACATCCGGAGATCCTGCCACAGAAGGGTACAGCCGATTTTTATATTTATTTTTTGTATACAAGAAAATGACCCTCAGACTTTTGGGAGTCAAACCATCATGTTAAAGGAAACCTGTCATCAGGAATCTATCTATTAATGTAGATCTGTTTGTAGGTTCCCTATAATAACCTAAACCCTTACTGGGGCATGGAGTAACCACTCAGTAGAGCAGGAGCGAGGGCAACTGCACGCCCCAGCAGCCTCTGCCTACCTGTACACCCCTGGAGCTCTGCGCATGATTAGTAGCTCCGACTTCAGTGCCAGGAGTGAGCAACGTTGTGGGTGCTTAGTACTGAAGCGGAGCTACTGCACAATGCTCAGGTAGGCAGGGAGAGCTCAGGCTACTGTGGTGTGGAATAGCTTTCACTCCAACTCCACGCCTAAGTAGCCTCTCCAAAGAATTAGCATATTAGATAGATAAACTCTAGATTAGGTTAGGCTTTGTTATAGAGCTAGGCAAACATAATTTAGGGTTTAGGTTATTATAGGGAACCTATAGGTAGGTTTCCTTTAAAGGGAACCTGTCACCAGGAGACCCATTTTTAGCACTCCCCCAGTCCCCACAGAGCATAGTACATGCACTGCCAAAGTGTTTTTGTAGAAAAAATAGGTTTTACAGAAAAAAAAAAGATGTTATATTGTACCTTTCATTAGCATCTGCTGTGTGACTAGGCAGTTGCCAATTGGGAGGGGCTGGAAAGGAGCCGTTCCCCCCCCCCCCAACCTTGGGAAACATGTGACCTTTTCAAATATATGAATAACTCCCCACACACGGGATTGGCTGTAGAGGAGCAGGGGGCGTCGCTAAGCCAGTGATGGGTGTTTTCATATATTTGTAAAGGTCACATGTTTCCCAAGGGTGGGGGGGAACTGCTCCTTTCCAGTCCTCCACAAAGGCAAACTGCCTAGTTCACACAGCAGATGCTAATGAAAAGGTACAATATCCATCTTTTTTCTGTAAAACCAATTTTTTAATACAAAAAGTGACAGACTAGTTGGCAGCGTATGTACTATGCTCTGTGGGGACTGGGGAGTGCTAAAAATGGCTCTCCTGGTGACAGGTTCCTGTTCCCTCATTCTAGAAGAATTATTTTAAAGCACAGCAAACAGGACAGGGGCAGCACATCACATAACATCAATCAAGAGTTTATATATTGTGGAGTTTCTATTCTCCCACGGAAAACTCCTTTTAAAGGGATTTTTCCCAGGAAAGAAAATTCTCAAATTTCAATCCCCTAGTGATGGTAACGCAATAAAGATTATTTTTAACCCTTTACGTCACCATTTTACTCAGTTTTATTGTCGTTTTAGCGCCGATCACTATAGTCAGTGTAAGATTTCTGGGTGTGTGTGTCGGGGGGGGGGGGGAACTCTCTATGCAGTCACATTATGATCCATCTAGTTCTGTGAGCTGACAATGTGGTTAGATGATCAGGGTACAGGGTTATATACACTTTCATTTAGCTTTTGAATATTGTACTAGTATCTGATACATGGAGAGATGAGACAGATCAGAGATGATGAGATCCATGAGATGCCCATTACACACTATGTCAGCTCTCCTACATCTCTGCTATTCCACAACAAACTGCTAAGTCTGATGTGCATTCCATCTCCTGCCCAGATAAAGAACTTATCTGTCTGTAGCTTGTAGTTCTCCTCTTGTTACTGCTGCCGGAAGGAACTTATTGTCAGTGTGCATCAGTGAGTGAGCTCTGTCCTGGACTGCAGGGGGCGGGGCTAGAGCACAAGGGGCGGGAGCAGAGAGAGAGAGAGAGAAACTCAGCTCCACGGCCGTTACACAGAAATCCAAGATGGCGTCCCCGACCCGAAGTCAGAAGTTACAGGGTCGTGTATGGGGGAAACTGAAATTGTGTTCAGCAGGACTGATAGAGACAGGTTGGACTTATATCTGTGAAATGCTGGATTTTTGGTGATAACAGTGAATTAGAGAATGTATTATTTAGTTCTCCTGAGCACATATAAGAACGTTGTCTTCGTGGGAGGAATACCCCTTTAAGCCCCTTCCCCAGTGAATGACAGTGAGCCTGTCCTTTATGTGACCATCATACTATTACTAGTGGTTTCTATCGCCCTGTTCTAAAGGACAGGATCAGAGTGGACTTCAGCACTGACTATTTAACCCCTCAGATGCTGTGGTCTGGGTTGTTACTAGAGAGATTTATGCAGCTTCTGCTGATGGGTTTTAGCTTTGTAAATTCTTATTTATTTCTATTTTTTTTATATTCCGTTCTTTAGATGCCAAAACCATGGCGGAGGTCTACGAGAAATTCTATCCCGTTCGCTAACTTAATTTCTGAACCCAATAATCGACCTGAGAACCAACTGTAATGTTCTGCTCTTCACTGGAGATGTCTCCCCAGCACCGTGTGATATGTTCTGTACAAATAAATAATGATTTGGACTGTTTTGTATGTTGCATCTTTATTAACAACCCATAAATACATTGGGTTATGGCGCTGAAACTTTTTTGTCAGTAAATATCACAACACATAATTTCCATATGTAGTAAGTGCTAGAATCCATACAAGATAAGTAATGTCATGTATGTACACAGTGACTACACCAGCAGCAGAATAGTGAGTGCAGCTCTGGGGTATAATACAGGATGTAACTCAGGATCAGTACAGGATAAGTAATGTCATGTATGTACACAGTGACTGCACCAGCAGCAGAATAGTGAATGCAGCTCTGGAGTATAATACAGGATAAGTAATGTCATGTATGTACACAATGACAGCAGCAGAATAGTGAGTGCAGCTCTGGGGTATTTTTTTATCTACAGAATGTCTTCATTTTTTAAAATGTATTAAAACACAAAACCTATATAAATTTGTTATCCCTGTGATTGTACCTATCAGAAGAATAAAGTAGACATATCATTTGGGGGCGCACACTGAAAGGTGTAAAAAAAAAAGCCCACAAGAAAATGGTGCAAATGTGTTTTTTCACCAATTTCACTGCATGTAGAATTTTTTTCCAGCTTCCCAGTGCACGACAGTATATTCAATACCATCACTATGATGTGCAATTTGTTACGCAGAATACAAGCCCTCATACAGCTCTGTACATGGTAAAAGAAAAATCTATGGTTTTTGAAGCGAAAAATGGGAACGCAAAAACAAAAATGGGCCTAGTCGTTATGGGGTTAAATTCCTTCTCTTGCTACCTTTAAGGCAAACCAACATCTGGAAGCTGGCAAGACTATCAGATGAGTAGGACAAGAACCGGGCTAACGAGTGCACAGCAAACTGCACCTAAAGTTTTTTTAAAAATGTGCAAAAAGAAGGGAAAGATGTGATACGTCCCCCACGTCACATACACCCGGGGAGCACTTTGTATAAATTCTTAAATCTTGCCTTGCACTCGTTGACAGAATGATAGATTTTGTTGGTTACTGCTGCTATGTTTGGCAGAAAATGCTTTTTGTCAAAAAGTTGCAAAAACTGATGCAACATTCCCCCCCATGTGTGTTCACAGAACCACAAGCCTGATGTCATCAGAAAGATAAGATTCTTATTTTAATATGTCAAAAGTTTCTAGGTGCTATACAATTCCAGAAGTGTGGGAAGAGAACCTTTGCTCATTGTCACATGACTTCGGAGGAGAATTTTAATAGGTAAACACATAAAAGCGGGAATTCTAGAAAGGACATTTTCTGGGGCTGGGAGTTTAAAGGGAACCTGTCATCAGAAATAGACCTAATAAACCATTACGAGTATGTCACCAAGCAGCTCAACACCCTCTAGATCATGTCTATTTCATGGCCCTGCGCGTTGGTATTGTCTAGAAAATGAACTTTGAAGTGAGATGTAATTTGGTTGTGCAACACCCCTGCCGATGCAAGGCAGACCGGTTGTTGCGAATATGTCCCTACATGTAGTTTGCAACCTGTGAGGGGTCTGATCAACCCCACAGCAGGTCACTACACAACACGGGGAACACTGCAGCGGTAGATTCTGCCTTGGAAGGCAGGAGTTTATTGTTTAATGTGATGTCCTTCCATCAGCCAATCACATCTGTTCTAATATTGTATTGTAATCTGGGATGCAATTGAAGGAGTAACCACCACCTGAACAGTGGGAGTAATAAAACCCCTGGTCAGGAGAGTTCTAAAAGGGAAAGAGAAAAGAGAGAAAGAAAGAGGGTAAAGTTCTAGAGAGAGAGAGAGAGCAGGAGAGCTCAGCTCATTGCCTGAGGAGTTAGTGAGAGTAAAGGGGTATCATCCTACCTTCAAGGGTGATATCTGAAGTAACCCAGGACAAGCTGAAGCATCGTACTAAGCTACCTCCCAGCCTGCCCTTGCATCCACGCTGGTGACGTACTCCTGTGGCTCCCTCCAACTGCATCTCCAGCATTCTACTATTTGTCAAGATTTGTTTGGCCCGTTATCCACTGTAACTGTTGGTTCCAATAAAGAACTGTAAGTTACTTTTATATAACGTCTGCCTCCGCCTGGTCCCTGCTATTATGGCTGTCGCCATCACGCGCACCCTATCCACCACACAGGGACTCATACTCCAGATCCCAAAGGGTTGCCCCAGGGAGACCCAGTACAACAGCGTCTCCCCATACAAAGCACCGTGACACTAGTGTGCCTAGGCCGCAACCGCCAGCCACTCAGGTATTCCGGGTCCCGGCTGTCTCCAGGCCCCAAGAAAGGCTAGGCCCCGATGGGGGATGTTGCAGTTGTATAAATTCAAGAGGCGGAGAGTTAACACTTAAAGAAACCTACCTCTGCTAATGGTAGGTATAGCTGTAACACACTGGGCACCAGCTCAGGGTGAGCTGGTGCCGGAGTTACCTTTGCTAGTGTTTGAAACCGCATATCGTGGCTAAACACATTTGATGAACAGACCCGAGGTAGCTTCGGCGCTGCGCGTGGCACTTCCTATGGAGGCACGGCCCCCGCACAGCGCGAAGCTGTTCTTGTCTGTTCATCAAAATGTGTTTAACCGTGATATAGCGGTTTACAAACACTAGCAAAGGTAAGCTCCGGCACCAGCTCACCTGAGCTGTGCCCAGTGTTTACAGCTAATACCTACCATTACCAGTGGTAGGTTTCCTTTAAGTCAAGCTCTCCTCACTTCAAATGCCTCTTCACTGAATTAATGGTCCTACATCTAGACACATCGCAACTAGACCAAGTGGGAGAGCTTGACTTCAGTGCTGAGCTCTCCGCCTCCATGACATTTATACAACCAATTTACATCTCACTTCAAAGTAGATTTTCTGAATGATGCCAGCACACTGGGACATGAAAGAAATGTGTTAATTGCTTCACAACATACTAGTAATGGTCAATGAGATCAATTTCTGATGACAGGTTCCCTTTAATAGGGTAAAATCTGGTGACCAGTGCCTTCCAGCGACAAGCACTTTACTCAGGGGTGGGATCCGAGTGGCTATCCCTGGCTTGGCTGAGCTGGTTGTTAAAGGGCATCTACCACCAGGATAAAGGGGTGTATGCAAATGAGCCTGAGGGGCTCCAAGCGCCATCAGCACCTATGGAGCCTGGAGCCCCTCAGGCTCATTTGCATACAGTCCTACATCCTGGTGGTAGATGCCCTTTAAAATCACGGGCGGCTCTCCGAGTTGGGAGAAGTGCCGGCTCTCATCCCTTACTTGCTTCAGGGGGGTTTTATTTAAAATGTTTTTTAAATAAAACCTGTATACATTTGGTATCTCTGTGATTGTATCATTGGGATCACAGAGGGAAAGCACATGGGTTTTTTGGTCAATTTCAAACCTGCATGTGTCCGACCTCCTGCTTTATTCTTTTGGGGTGCAACACGTTCTCATGATCCCACCACTAAGACCTCCACCGAGCAGCAAGTTAGACACTATTCTGTTGTGACTGGACAATCCCTTTAAGGCTCAAGATACATAACACTGACTCCCCTGCAGGAGCTGACAATGAGATTTTCATACTTTTGAAGCATTTATTAAAAATATCCGAATGGTCAATGTAAAATATCTGGAATAATCCTGGAAGTGCACCTGTTGGTGGGCGGGGCTTATGCGGACAGGTATTACATACACTGCGGGCTGCACCCATCTTTGCTCCACATATCAGTCCGTGCAGTATCTTGTTATAGCGGCTCCGATCACCTTTCACCCTCATTTACGCCCTTAGTTTCGTGGTTTATTTTTGGTTCCAGGAATCACCTTGTTACACGGGGAGTGCGGGAATCCTCCCATGTATCTCCGGTCACACAGCGGGCGGGGCATGTGCTGTATTGACACAAGAAAGCAAATTTACCCAGAGCCCTCAGCTAAGGAGAAGACGACTTTCTCAAAGTGGAAATCTCTGATTCCCTTCTACACTACTCACTAAAAAGTTAAAGATATCACCTTGTGTGTGTGAAAGTTCAGCATGAACCTAAAACGCCCTTTAACCTTTACAAGTGAACTTCATGTGACCTTCTTGAAACTTTTTTTCAGAACTTTCTGTTCTCTAGAACAATAAAGCTTAATGGCACAATTCACAGTTTAAGCCGATAATCACAGAATACATTTCCTAGTTCAATTAGAATTGTGTTGTAAACAGTCCTCCTTATCATGCTGATAATGACACCTAATAACTGATAGACAGTATCGAGCAATTATCAGGCTTGAAGCAGCATGTTCTCAGACAGAAGTGGCCCCTGAGGTTAAAGAGTCATCAATAGAGATACAGATACAGCAGAGAAGTGGATGTCTTTCAGATACATCGCACAGACGACCACTTCATTGTCAACATTGTCCGGTGGTACCAATAATGAAGACTACTTAACTCCAGGGAGGGTCATGTCAGACCATATGTGAATGATCTCTATACTAAAGATGACCTGCAAGGCACACAGCTAGACCACCAGGCACAGGTCATGATCTAGCAAGGGTCATGGAGTATCTAGTCTGTACAAAGACCCAGTGTACCTCACGGATGGTCACTGATGAACGTCAATTGAGCAGAAATGATGTCCACCGAGAATGGTGGAGATGTCAACCACTGAGCCTTTGGTGGTGGTGTTATAGTGCGGGCAAGTCCATGCTACTTGTATGACATCATTAATCCAGTCATTGTCTCCACCTGAACAACCCAAGCCTGAAGTCATCTTCATGGTGGAACATGCTCCAGCTCATTGAGGTCACATCATCATGAGTCAATGAGACTGAAGGACCTCACATAGAGTTTCCTCCACTTTCTCCAGACCTGAATCCCATGGAAAACCTATGGAATCGGCCAAGTCGCTGTGTAGAGGCTCGTAATCCTGTACCCCAGAACCTCAATAACCTGAGGGTTGTCCTTCTAGAAGAGTGGGAGACGCCTCCTAAGACGATAAGTGACTTGGGAACATCACTAGACATGGTGATCAGATGTAGTTGGTGCTCAGAGCAACACAACCAGTTATTGGGACACTTACATGTATGTGGAGGTGCACCCAGCACTGGTGTCCGCTAATGTTTGAGAAGTCATCGTTGTCTATTTCGACATGAAATATTTACGTTTTCCATACGTTTCACACGTGGCGTTTATGATGAGTATATTGTATGTGTTATTGTGGCTCAATTATACACATTTTGGAGCTGCAATACCAGGCACAACCTGTGGACAAGGGTGGCACTGTTTCCGTATTGGACCCATCCCTGTCCACTTAGAATATTCATTCTCCTAGTATTGTGAGGGTGCACTGCACTAATTACAGGAGCTTCCACCACCATCTTTTTAGGGACCCCCTTGATTCTGAGGTCCCGGAGGTCAGACCCCCTATGATAATACAGAGAGGTCACCCCATGTTCATGTGTTCACCATCTTCCTGCATTGCACTCCTGGCTTTTTCCGTATGACATAACCTGGAATATTCCACGTGGAGTCCTGGAGCGCTGGGCACAGCCCTCACTGCAAACACACAGATTCCTGAGGCTTCACCTGCCCGAAATCTTATCATTCACAGGCTCCCTATGAAAACACCCCACAACATGCATTCTCCCCGAGCCGAGAGTCCCCAACAGGTGAGTCACCCATCATAACACATCACAAGGGGGTCACAGGTCAGCAGCGAACTCACCGAGCAGCAACATAGTGCAAGTTATAACCTGCTGCACAGGGATAGGGAGCTCACTGGTATAACCTGGGGATCTCCTGTATATAGTGATATATGTACAGCTGGTATAACCTGGGGATCTCCTGTATATAATTGTATATATGGACAGATGGTATAACCGGGGGTGATTCCTGTATATAATGTATATGTACAGCCGGTATAACCTGGATCTCCTGTATATAATGATATATGTACAGCTGGTATAACCTGGGGATCTCCTGTATTAATGATTGTACAGCTGGTATAACCTGGGTGATATCCTGTATATATGATATATGTACACGGGTAAACCGGGGATCCTGTATATATGAATATGTACAGTGTTATAACCTGGGGATTCCGTATATAATGATATATGTACAGCGTATAACCTGGGATCCTGGATAATGATCTATGTACAGGGTAAACCGGGGATCTCCTGTATATAATGTATATGTACAGCGGTATAACCTGGGGATTCTCTGTATATATGATATATGTACAGCTGGTTAACCTGGGGACTCCTGTATATATGATATGTACAGCGGTAAAACCTGGGGATCTCTGTATATAATGATATATGTACAGCTGGTATAACCTGGGGATCTCCTGTATATATGTATATATGTACGCAGCGGTATAACCTGGGGATCTCCTTATATAATGATATATGTACAGCGTATAACCTGGGGATCTCCTGTATATAATGATATAGTACGCTGGTATAACCTGGGGATCTCCTGTATATATGATATATGTTACAGCCGGATAACCTGGGGATCTCCTGTATATAATGATATATGTACAGCTGGTATACACTGGGGATCTCCTGTATATAATGAATATTACAGCGGTATATAACCTGGGGTCTCCTGTATATAATGATATATGTACAGCGGTATAACCTGGGGACTCCGTATATAATGATATATGTACAGGCATAACAGAGGGATATCTGTATATAATATATGTACAGTGGTATAACTGGGATCTCCTGTATATAATTGTGTATGTACAGCCGGTAAACCTGGATTATGTAATGATATATGTACAGCTGGTATAACCTGGGATATCCTGTATATAGATATAGTACAGCCGGTATAACCTGGGATATCCTGTATAATGATATATGTACAGCGGTATAACCTGGGGATATCCTGTATAATGATTATATGTACAGCTGGTATAAGGGATTCCTGTAATAATGATATATGTACAGCGGTATACCTGGGGATCTCCTGTATAATGATATAGTACAGCCGGTATAAACTGGGGATCTCGTATATAATGATATATGTACAGAGGTAGACCTGGGGATCTCCATATGAATAGATATTGTACAATGGTATAACCTGGAGGATCTTCCTGTATAATGAATTAATGTACAGCTGGTATAACCGGGATCTCCTGTATATAAATATATGTACAGCTGGATAACTGGGGATCTCCTGTATATAATGAATATGTACAGCTGGTATAACCTGGGATACTCGGTATATAATGATATGTACAGCTGTAAATGGTATCCTGTAATATATTATAGTACATGCCGCGGTATAACTGGGATGCTCCTGTATTAATGATATATGTACAGCTGGTATAAACCTGGGTCCTGTAATAATGATATAGTGACAGGGTATATAACATGGGAGGATCTCGTTATAATGATATTATTACAGACTGGTAAACCTGGGGATTCCTGTCTATAATGATATATGTACAGCCGGTATTAACCTGGGGATCCCTGTTGTATATAATGATTAGTACATTTGGTTTCACCAACTGCGTGGTTCTCTCTCGATGGTACTCTGTTATAGTATATGATCGGTGATCGGTTTACACCACCCCACGCTGGTCTGATTTTTACATCCCTGCTGGACATATCATCTGGACCTCTATACTATGCCATTCCTTCACTTGTTATTTTGTTTGTTACCCCAGCTGGGTTTCACCACATTGACTGTTGGCGCTCCCCATTTCTTGTCAGTTGATCTTTTAGTGTTAATCCCCGTTTTGCCACCATAGTATTTGGTTTCTACCAGACCCGGTATATCTTCACTGTAGGCGATCTGTTCACCTGACCCACTTATTTATTATTCAGATTTGTCTGATGTATTGCCAGTAGTGGTATAACTGGGCGCTCACCCCTTTTCACACATGTTTCTTTAAACCCTACGTGACTCTTTGGATGATGTTTACGGTCTGGTATACCTGGGTGTCACCGATTGTCCGTTGTTCTTTCACTATAATCTGTATATGCCTATGATATTGCTGTGTTCCTGTCATTTAACCTTCCGCCTCGGTGACATATTCGTGTTTGTTTGTATTTCCCTGTGTGTGATACGCGACCCTTATATGTGTATCCACGCCCCGTGTTTCCTTTTTGCCACCTACATTTTTTGCTTTCTGTCGCCGCACCCCCGCTTTTCGCCTGGCTCCCGCTCACCATGATTTACTTTTCACTTGTCTTCACCTTGCGTTGGTTATTTAGATGGTTTTCGTTTCTTCCGTGGTCTCATATACTGGATTGACTTTTATTTCGATACAGCATTCCTTCGGTTTGTATTACTTAACTTCCCACACCTCGTTATACATTGCCTCGGGGATGTCTGGTTATTAGTCTATTGTCCTACCCTCTTTCGCGTATCAGCTTGTGCCCTTTTTTTTTCTTGTAGTCAACCTTGGGGGTGTTTATTTCTCCCTTATAGAATGCAACTATGTACAACGATTCTTTCCGGTGTGACTGTTTGTCGGGATTGTGTCCCTTTACTTGTATATATGTGATTTATGTGTCATCAGCTGTGCTCAAATCTCTGGCGGATTCTTGTCCCTTTTTTCGATTGTAACTGATACCCCCTATGTACGAGTTGCTGGCTAGTTCGACCTTGTACTCTATATACTCCATGTACTAGTCATATACCCTGCAGAGCATCACATACACTCTATATACTCCATGTACTAGTCATATACCCTGCAGAGCATCACATATACTCCATGTACCATGCATACACTAGTAATACCCTTTGCAGACTATCACACCGATTGTATACACTAGTAATACCCTCTGCAGAGCATCACACACGATGCATACAATAGTAATACCCTCTGCAGAGCATCACACACGATGCATACACTAGTAATACAGTCTGCAGAGTAGGCAGCGCCGGGTATACTGGGAGTTGTAGTCTCCGGCACAGGTGCACAGCTCGGGTGACGTCATGTTTCCGGCCCCGCCCCTGTTCCACCTGTCACGCGGGGAGGTCCCTGGAGGAGGAGGAGGGGGGTAATAAGAAAACCTCCTGCGGGGCCCCGGAGCTGCACAGACCCGGAGCAGGGGCCACAGCCGTCACCATGAGCGTCATCGAGCACCGGAGCACGGGCAAGCAGCTCACCAGCCCCCTGCAGAGTGTGAGTATCCGCACTACAACTCCCAGCA